>VYZW01030874.1:0-12465 GCA_013401315.1 Balaeniceps rex | reverse complement strand
TTCCATCTTACACTATTTTTCCACAATATGCAAGAAATAATGAATGCTCTCCATCCACACATACACATAAAAGATTTCAAAGACAGTTTTATAGCTGATAGTCTGACAAGTAGCCTCTGACATTTAAATGCAATTTAGTTTTTTCCGGGTGAAAAATGAAGCTTCTACAGTTTTATGTTCAAAATAAAGCTTACCAGTTAAAAACGTGATTAATAAAGAATGGATTTCTTAGTCGGGTAGAAAGTATATAAAATCAAACCTTTAAGGGGTACAGGCTGTTCCCAATTTTTGATCCTGTTGAGATACTCTAAATTTACAAAAGGCAAAAATGGACATTTTTGGACTCAGAAATTTATCTGGCTTTAGTGAACTGTCAGTCTGGAAGATTGCTGTGACCATTTTCATTAATCTAAAAGGAAAAAATGAAAACATGCTTTTTGAGACTTTCTGTACCTTAATTTACCATCAGTTTGAATATCTGGGGACCTATACTACAAACTGATACAGCTGCACACCCAAACAAGGATGTAAAGTATATAGTTTTGCTGCTTGATTAATTAACTCCACAGTGACTAGTACTATAGCTTGATTAAATTTTGGCAATATATCAGCATATATTCTTGAGCTCAGCATTTCTGCAGATAGGTAAAACATAAAATAAATTATTACTATTAGGAAAAGATCTTGGAAGCATGGATAAAATCTTGTGTCTTTATTAATAGCCAGAATGTTTTTCTCACCTGATTACACATATTGACTGGTCTACTATGAAAAAGGAAAGACTGGGGATATGTAACAATCTTAGTAATTTTAAGGAAACTTTGAAGAAGGTGTTTGGTTCCTGCTTATAGTGAAGATGAGAATCAAGTGACTTTTGTGGGTAGAAAATGAAGGGTAATTGAATATTTGAGAACAGGGCAGTGCAGTGAGCTTAGAAGTTGATGCACACCTCTTTTGAAGTACAAAATCTGAGAGCTACTGTATTTCCTGAGTGCTGAGATAAGATTTTTGGAGAAGGGCATTATCTGTAGAGGCAGATCTGGTGGAGGGGAACTTATCAATATTTGATTACAGGTGTTTCTTATCACAAGAAAAACAAAATCCACAAATGGCTGAAGTAGATATACAGGTATGAATGGAATTACAATTGACATAGAGATTAGTACTAACATTAAACTGCATAAATATCTTAATTTGCAAGCTTTATGTTATTTAAAGCTGCTTGAACTGAAATATTCTCAGATTTGACTACTCCTCATTTTCTGTTCACAAAACTCTTTGATTGTAATCTTCACTATCAGCAGGAGCTAAACACCTTCTTCAAAGTTTACTGTGAAGACCAATACACAACTTTTATCTTCTTTCTCACTTAGAAGCTATGAGGGTAGGTATACTTCTGTTTAGTAATAGGTTGTTCCTAAAGAGTTTCCATATGCCTATTAAAAATATGTTTAAGCAATCACATATCAGTCTTTATCTTGTTTATAAGGTGTCAGTCTGAACCTGGGCAAATGCCCTCGGGTCCAGATATTATCAGAGGACTATTTGGAGTGTATTCTCCTGCTTTCCAAATTTTTCTTCATTATGGTAGCGAGTTGTGGTAGCGAGATTCCCTATTGTGGCCTCATGAACAAAGAAAGGAAGTTCTTGATGTACTCAAAAGACCTTTACAGCTGTTATTTGGAGACTGACTTTGATGTTCCTACTATGATCATCTCAAATTTTCCAATCTTCTAGTTACAAAATTTGCAAACTGTTCAATGTGGGATATGATACATGCAGTTTCAAGCACCACTTCTGGTGGTGGTGTTATCACCTAGAAGGTCAGGAAAAGTCCTAGCTGAGCAATGCTTTTTCTCACCAGATGATTTCTGCTGAATCGTAAGTGATTGCACACTACTGTTAGGCAGTAGAGGTGAAGATTTTCTGTATTTAACTCCACGAATGGAAGTAGGAGGCACATTTGGACTTCTGGAAAGTGATTAGCTTAGAGTCACCTCTGGGCAAAGTTTTATCTACAGTTTGTCAAAAGAAAAATTCTATTAGCTTGACATTCCTGAGAACTATAGTTTTCTTTTTACTTAGTGAAAAGAAGGGGAAGATACTTTCTGAGATTGCCTAAAGGAGTTTCTTTTAACATAGGACACACTGCTCTGTTATCCTGGGAATTTAATGGAGTAATGCTTGGTTCTGCACTTACCTTAGCATGTATTGATTGAAGAACACTATAAATACAGCCTGATGCACAAAGGTTGCCAGGATCTCCAAACTATAATGAACAGCAACAAACTTTAAAAGCAATGCCCATGGAAAATTACTATTTTTCTTTTAGAGAGTCACTGTCAAGAGCTATGCAGATCCTTCCTTGTATTGCTACTAAAGCTAAAATACAAGTCTTAAGTTTCTTTTCAGAGTTTATGACTCTTGTTTCAATTTTCAAAAAGCTCATAGAATAAAGTATGACACAGAATAAATGTAGTAGTAGTAGTAGTAGTAGTAGTAGTAGTAGTAGTAGTAGTAGTATTTCTGGACCCTTAAGTCACCCATTCTGATATTTCATTCTGATGGGTCATTTGGTTACCATCCACTGGTCTCAGTGCTGAGTCGGACAAAAGTTAAGATTTGAAGCCTCTAAGACTTTCTTCAGTACGCTTTTCTAATGTTTAGGTTTTCAGATACTGCAGGGAGTATTTAACTCCAAATGAAAAAGCCTTCCTTCCTTCCTTCCTGTCTTTTGGCAATACAGCGTTGAAATTACCTGATGTCATCGTTAATTCTCAAATGGTATAACAGACCGTTATGCATCGTTTTCTAGCTTGAATGTGGCTGGAAGCCATTGACTTTCCTAATCAGCCACCTAGAGTGTTTATGTCAGTAATAATCTGTATTTAAAATGTACTCTAAATTATTTATTTCTCATAGCTGGCCAGAGTGAATGTATTAATTTTTTTATGATTGAAAACAAGAGTTCCCAGATTAGCACATTGTAAAGGAAATAAGGAGTGATGGATCATAATGATATGATTGGCACTCTTTCCTACAAGAAGTGTTTAAGTAATTTGTCTTTTGGGACAGCACTACATTCTGTTAGGATAAGTGAAATAAGCAGCTGCCCACTTCTTTTCCACAGTTGCCAAATAAAGGATTAGAAAGAAAAGGCACCTAGTTTGCTACAGCTAACTCAGTACTTGTGTTGAACTAAAAAAAACCACTTATGTACCTTTTTTTTCTCTCCTGTATATCTGTGAGCTACGCTGCCTTCACTTCGTAGCAATAATCCGACATGTAGTTCAGTAATATCATGCATTTCAGAAAAATATTTCCTTGTAAGAATTTAGCCACAAATTTAGTCTCTCTCTGAAGTAGGCAGAGATAGTAATTCAGTGTGTTTGACTTTAAAGTTCCATTCATCCCTCAATGAGCTCTCCTTTATAATCTTTTATTTCTCTTACTTGGGCTGAATTCCAGGGACTCTTACAATAGGTATTGCAGCTCGTTTGCGCATTGGCAGAAGAAACAAACCCATTAGTCACTAACAGCAGGGGTATGTCTCAGCTTTCAGGCTCCCTTTGATCATTTTTCTGTCTCCAGTAACTCAACCAGATTCTCTTTTCTAAAGTTTTCTGAAGCAAAAATGGCATTTCTGCTTGGGGGAAGGGAGAGACTTTTACCTGAAAACCTCATTATGCACACTCCTCAGACGAGATGCAGGCATCTCAGCTCGCTCTTTTTGCATTAAGCAGTTATCACACGAATGACAATAAACAAGCAAATACGACATCTTCAGCATTTTGCAATGCTAATGACAGTAATGTGGCAGTTCCTCTTAGCTTAAAAAATGGGTAGGCTGCGTACTTCCTCCTGCCAAGGAATGATATGGAAGAAGATTCTCATTCTTCTCAAGGCTTGATAACTCACATTAAACACCTGCTGATTGTCTTGTTATACTTGTTGAAGTAAGATCCCTGCTAGCTACTCTCTCCAGCTGAGTTAATAATTACCTTGGAAGTCATGAGCTTTTGTTAATGAGACTCAATATTGTACTTTTAATTCAGGAGGGTGGTCCTCACAGTTGCATTCGTATTCTGAAAAAAATCAAGAGCTAAACCTTCTTCAGTTAAGCTTCACAGTCCAATTCATAGGAGGAGTGACTGTCTCAAGGCAAAATGATTTTTGCCACTAGTGTGGAGGTCTGCTGGACTGACGCTCTATTAACCAATACTTTCACAGTAGACATCTCCTCCATGCCTTCTTCATGATCATAAAAAGAAGAACTTTTCAACTCTAACATTCCAGCTGTTGTATGCTAACAGTTAGCGTTGACCTTGGTCTTCACTGAGAAGGTCCACTGCTATGGAAGTCTCTTTGTAGTTTATCTGTGGACTTGAACATGAATATGAAGGAGTATCTCTCAGTCCTGTAGGGAAGGTAGTGTTAATTATAGACCAAACCTACTGAAGTAGATCCTGCAGAAGAAATGGAAATTGCTGTAGTTGAATTTTGGAAGTTCTGTTATTATACTGAATTTGTCATACTCTGCAGAAGGAGATATTTTTGTATGTTTTTCTCCAAAAATACATGCCTGATGTAAGTAGACGGAATTTCAAGAGATTGTGTCCTGGTCCATCCAGCTGAAGGAAGCATTGTAAGGGATGTGTGAATGTTGTTACTCTAGCAAAGAAATTTCCAGGTAACCAGTACCTATATGTGTATTGGCTGGCATGGTTCAGTAAAGTCATAAACGCTAAAGCCAATGGGTAAATGCAGATTTCTGACAAAAGTACTCATTTTATGAAGAAAACTGTAGTAGAACTGTCTGTAGGTTATGGGAAAACAGCAGTGATGCTTAGGATTTCACCATGAAAGTGATATATAAAGTTTGTATTATTCTTGCTGTCTGATGCCATCAGACCCTGTTAAACATATCATCACATTCCTTTAAAGATATTCCACCCTTGGTGAATGGACCAACCCTTTGTATGGTTGGTCAGAGAGTCAAAACTCAACTGCTTTCATGGCTGTATCCCAGCTGTGGGAGGTCACATCCTCTGTTTAGGCTGTGTTGACACAGCATGAGCAGCAATATCTAACCAGAAGGGCAGAGGGGATAGTAGCTGGCCAGCCCCATCTCACGTTGCACGTGGGCAAGAAGCAGCAAGTCTGCACCCATTGATGTCTGGATACCAGACTCAGCACAAAGACTGGAGAAGGTGTTCAGCATTTAGGAAAGCACATGCTGACCAAGCAGCCATTCCTCATCTCCTCTGGGAAAGCTTTAATTCTGGTCCTCACCATTTCCCCATCTTGATTACTGTGAGATTCACTTCTTGTTGGGTTTTTGATCCACATCTTGACAAGCCTATATTGAGACTGTCTTCTTTGTCATCCATCTATATCACCTTTCTTCTCTGTTTTTTTTCGCCACCATGCCATCTGCAGGTTTCTAAACAAAAGGACCTCACCGGTCCTGAGTTACATCTTCTCTCCTGGCAAGCTCTCCTGTGCTTTGCACATCTGCCTTTCACATTTCCAGAGATACCAGCTGTGAATTAGCTTTTGTATCTTTATCCTACAAATGTCCCAACCTCCCTCTCCTCCCTGGTTACTTTTCACTGTTATTTCCAGCTGTTTAAGGGTTTTGCTGAGAACTGTGGTAATGTTTGAATCAAAATTGCCTTGGTTAGAGGGGCCCCTAAGCGCTGGTGTGATACAGTGTCCTGATGGAAACGGTGTTTGCAGAGCGGTGTGCTGAATGACCTCTCCGGTCCTCCACATTTTGGTCTGGGAACAATTTTGAACTGGCAGCAATTTGTTATTTTGTTTTAATGTGTTATTGTGGAGTTTTTTTTCTGTACGGGCAGAGGAAATTTTTGCAGCTCTTTTACACTGTTTATAGCTGGAACGTGAAAAGCCGGGAGGGGTCAGGCTGAGGGAGCAGAAGAGAGGGGTCAGCCGGGGTGTGGGTTTACAGTTAGGGAACTAATCACACCACTGGTGTGAGGGCGGCTTAATTAATTAATTTACATGCCTGCAAAGAGAGAGCTTTAACTCACACTTCAGCTCAGTGTCTGGCACTCAGAGCTTTTCGAGCGGAGCTGGAGCCTATCATTTTGAAAAGTTTTGAGTGTCACCCAGAGAAAAAGGCTTAGCTGGTACATAACATTTTCCTCTCCGGGGACATAAAGTTTTAGACAGAGTAGAATTGACTAACTTCAGGCCTTCTATGTTAATTTCTGTTAATTAGCTGACATTTCGTGTTATAGCCATTACTATTTTCAATTAGCTGTCAGCAAATATTTTCAGTGCAACTGCTTTCCCACAAGTTTGGGCTTTTACAAAAACAAACAAATGCATGCATGTATTTACTGCCACAACACCATGTTAGTCAGGATTTCAGCAGTAACCTAACAAACTGTGAGACTGTGTATTGGTAAGACAGGAGGACGGCTTCACTTCTTGAACAGTCTCTTGACTTAATTAGGTTTTTCATCATAATCACTTGACTGTTTATACCACCGTGGTTTTCAGAGATTTTATTATCGTTATTAGTTGTAAACTTTTTATCTCCACCCCTCCTTTTTGTAGATGACTGCTAGCAGGTTGAAGAAAATGTCTTTTTTTTTTGTAAAAGTTGAGTGATGTTCTGTTCGGAAAACAAGAGTTTCCTGAATCTTGCTAGTATTTTCTATGCATTAAGAACATTACCCCCAAAAAAGCATTTTGTTGGTATTTTTGACCAGCATTTAAATAAGTGTGTCTCCAGTTGTTTCTGTGCACTACAGCCTGTACTGCCTGGCATCATTGATTATATTATCTCTGGAGTCAGCAGAAATCCTGAAAAAGGTTTTTCTTAACCTGTGCTCTTGCCAAGAGCTTGGCCAGTTGCACCAGAGCAGAACAGGAACAGAGGGGATCAGCCTCTAAGTGGGGCAAAAGTTATTTATTGCTGAAAGCCTGTAATAGGAGAATTGGCAGAATTGGCTTTTTGTTTGCTGCAGAAGCTCTGAAGTTCTCCCGGAGTGGTGAAGTGGAGAGGCTGAGGTCCCCGGCGGCGTTGCTCTCACCGGGTGGAAAGGCAGATTCGCAGCCATGTGTGCAGCCTTTCGGTGTTATAAATGCTATTTTGGAAAGTGTAGCAAGTGCGAACTGGATGGCTGAGTACACTGGTAATGAGCTGCGGGTCCTCTCCCCGCACCCCCTCACTGGTGACTGACAGATGGCGCGTTGGTGGCTTTGCGGGGTGGGGATGGTCCCTGTCCGGCTCTCAGCAGACAGTTGTCCCCGTCACGAGGCGGCAATCCCAACAAGTGCTAATTGCCAACCCTGGTGACAGTCTTAGGACAGAGAGGCCTGAGGCTGATACGTGTCGTTGGGAGGACAGGCTCCACTCTCTAAATGAGTAATGGGCTGATTTGGGGGATTTTACGTTGCCGCCATATACTGCCATACCATTCATTTTTCTGTAAATAAGGAGTTTCAGTCCCTAAGGCTGTCAGTCCTCTCCTTTCCACTGTATCAGTTTTTAAAAGTATGGTTAAATACAGGAAATGGCAAAGGTCTTTTACCTTCCTCTTAGAAAACGTCGTGATTTTTCTGCTGATCTCGGTACTAAATGGGGGTTACCCTAAGTTTAGATTTCTTGCTGCAAGGAGGGGACAACGGAAAGGGACATTATTCCCAGAAAATTTTGCTTTGCCTAAGGATTGGACCTCAGGACTGTATGATTTGTAAGGGCACACAGAAACAGTGAGGAGAAATAAAGCATTGAGGAGTTAACCAGCAAAGCAATCGATGTGCAGTGATCAGTACGAGCAGGGAAGGGTTTGTAATATCTTGGCTCACTATCATCAGAAATTGCTACTGTGGGAACTGGCATGTTAGCATATGTAGCTGAAAGTGAAATTTGAACTTCTTTCATGCAAACAGAAATAGCTTTCTGCCTTATTTCTTCCTCTTTAAAAAATGCAATCGCAATATTGAGGGAGAAGTTTGAAACATATTGATTGCATTTTGAAGGCATATTATTAAATCTCTTGAGTGCTTGTTGATCTAGGATCATTTCATTTTCACAGTGTTTCAGAGTGAAAATTATTAGTAACTCTGTTTAAGTTGCAACTAAATTACTAATTAACTTTTGTCTCAAAGATTTTATTTTTTACGTGTTTCTGCCAGCACAGTGTGCTCTTTACACAATGCAGCAGAAATCTTTTGCTATCTGCCTCTCTGTGCCCCTTACAATCATATAAAGCAGTTTTGGAATTAATGAGCTGTCAAATCTCAGGTAATGAATGAAAAGAACTGACAGAAATTCTTTTGTTGTTTAAGAAATTCCAAATAATTAATAGAAAAAAAAGTGACAGATTCTTTTAGGATTTAAGAAGAAATGCATCTTTCAAATTCACTGTGTGACTGAAAAAGCTTTAAAACATGTTTGCAAAAAAGCAGGGATCCAGCTTAATGGGTTAATTCCAGTTCTCACTTCTGAGATAAACTTGCAGGATTTGAGATAAAAGGATTTTATATTTTGAGAAATAGATTCCTAGTCTGCAGGTTCTCTGTTCCAGGTTCATCTCAAAAGTAAAAAATCTTCCTGATTCCTTTATTTGCCATTGTGGGCATATTGGAGTTAGGCACTGAGCATGTTTATAGTGAGCATGTCTTGTGTGCAGAGAAGACTATGTAAACTGCAGGTTAGGTTTGGGGAGGGAGAGGTGTTTCCTTACGTTTTATGTTTTTTTTTCCAATTTATGAAGTCCCACTGTACCTATTCAGAATAATGCCTCTACTGCTGTTGTTTTTCAGGTAACCGTCTCAGATGGGGGCACATCTCCCAAGCAGTCCTCTGTTTGGGTGGTGGTCCAGGTTCTGGATGAGAATGATAACAAACCTCAGTTTCCAGAGAAAGTCTATCAGATCAAGCTGCCAGAAAGGGACCGTAAGAAAAGAGGGGAGCCGATCTACAGAGCTTTTGCTTTTGACAAAGATGAAGGCCCTAATGCAGAAATCTCGTACAGCATTGTGGATGGAAATGATGATGGGAAATTTTTTATTGATCCCAAAACAGGGATGGTTTCCTCCAGAAAACAGTTCACAGCGGGGAGTTATGACATCTTAACAGTAAGTGCTCTTCCATCCACATACGAACCCATGGTTTGACTGACTTTGTTTTAGAAATAGGCCCGCGTGTATAAAGAGTGATATATGACTGTTTAACGTGTGACCTATGTGTGAGATCTGACTGTATTAAGAAATCTAGTACTCACATACAACTACTGCCAAAAAATTGAGTCTGAGAGAGCGTTCATGCATGTAGTGAACTATTTTCAGACTGTTCAGTCAACTTACAAATTGTTGGTGGAAGTCATTCCCTTGAATACACAGGAATGAAGACCAAGGGCTTGTCTGCTCACAGTGTTATATCATGTTGAACTGGGCAGATACCGCTATGAATGGTTATTCACCTTTTGTGTGGACACAACTGCTTGCCCTTGGGGAAGGGTCCTTATACTGTCCAAGTTACTGTCCAAGAGGAGGAGTACTGTGTACAGTATGCTGTAGTAACCTTCTCACTATATAACTATGGCAACAATTTGAGTTAAAAGAAATCTCGGTCAAAATACTTCTGCCAGTACTCAACCCATATAGACAAGGTCAAAGAAAGAAAGAATACAAAATTGTGGTGTTGATATAAAACAATGTAAGACTTGAAGGTACACTCTTCATCTACAGCAATAAGCCAACAAGTTGTAGTTAAGGAGTTGACAAAAAAATGTCAGAGGTCCACAGTCCTGCAGTAAAGGAAGCAATGTCACTCACAGTAATGGGTCTCTGTTGGGATACCTTCACAGGGTTGGAAACTGCGACAGGAAAATTAATAAATAACAAAATATTGAGAAATACCTAGTAATCAGAGTAGAGCACCCTTTGGGTGAGCGCGTGCCTTTCCCTGTGCAGAGCTGGAAGTCACGTCTGGGATCTGGCCCTTACTATAATGCAACAGTTGAAGGTTTTCTACCTTGAAACCGCTCATCACACCCTCAGCATCTTTTCACTAAGGGCCTGCCTGCCTTGAATGGAGCAGGGTGGAGAGTGTTAGCACCAAACCCACTTAACACATTTCTGGAGAAAGACATAGGGTATGGTATTTCAGGAAAATATTTCCCATTTTTAACAGGCATAGTAACAGCATATTTACACCAGTGGTCCTATATAGCCAGAAACATTTCCTTCAGTTTTAAAAGAAAAACCCTTTGATTGACGTTGTTGTTATTCACCAAAGCACCCATTTTGTAACCTACCTCTCCCTTTCCTTAAGCTAAATGTTTGTTGCTGCTCATCTTGTCTTTGCTGTGCTAAAACCATAAAGCGTGCCAGGCAAATATCAAGTCTATCCATCCCTCTAGAGGACATTATAATAAAAAGAATTAGCACCAAGCTGGGCAACTCTTAACGAACACAACAGAGAGGAGAAAGCAAGGAAAATAAATATGGCAAAATTTTAAATTATATTTGTTTTGGAGAACGGGGGAAATGATCTGAAACTTATTTAACTCAATTAAAGATCCTGAAGAAGGCAATATAAGGAAAACCAGTCTTATCTGCAATACAGATGCCATTTAAAAGCAATCAAACATGGTCTGGGTGAGCATGTTTTGCAAGTGCACGATATCCCACAGGGTCATTATAAAGCTCCCAGCTTTGCTGCAAGAGGGAACTGGGTGGAAGATGAAATCAGAGAGGGAAGCTGGTTCTGGATAGGAGGATCTGTGTGGGGAGCACTTGAATTGCATCTCCAGGAGGATTCGCACCAGCATTTCTGAAAGAAAAGATTTCAGTTTAAAATCAGTCTTTTCAGTGAAAAGTCAAAGTGTAATGGGAAAAAATGAGAACTGAGAAATAAGTGCTTATCTTCCTCTTTTTTCATGGGACTTTACATAGAGGATTACAAAGGCCATTTTCCAAGCAGTCGTCGTCATGCGATAGAATTAGGTCTGAACTGCCAAGGTGGGATGCTCAGCCTCTTTTCTTTGTACCTGCCAGATAAAAGCAGTGGACAATGGCCGGCCCCAAAAATCTTCAACTGCACGCCTCCATATTGAGTGGATAAAAAAGCCTGCACCCTCGCCCGTGCCCTTGACTTTTGATGAACCCTTTTACAACTTCACTGTCATGGAAAGCGATAAAGTGACAGAAATTGTCGGGGTGGTCTCTGTGCAGCCATCTAACATTCCTCTCTGGTTTGATATTGTCGGTAAGTTGGGAGCCAGTGGCGTAAGGAGGAAGGTTCGGAAGCAAAGCGTATGGATGCGTGGTTTTGAGAGCAAGAAAACTAACCGTGAACTGTCCCCCCCAAATTAAACCCACTTTCATAATGCTGAAATGAAAATGCTATTTTAATATAGAGATAACAATAATAATAATAATAATATTCCTGCTTTTGTTATGACTCCTTAGCTAAGCTGAAAAAAAAGCGCTGTATGGCTGAATTGTTTTTTTTCATACTATGTTATTTACTGCAATCTTAATGTTGTCTGTCATTTAAATTCTATTGTCATACTGCTAATCTCATTTCTAAATGTATTTATGGTACTTAGACTTGCTGTCCCTCATTTCTCTCTTTCTTCACCTTTTTTTCTGCATTCTGTTCTTTTTTTTCTGCTTCCGACTGCCCTGCTTCAAGGTGGCAAGCATGCTCGAGAGATGTTCTATATTCTACAGACAGCTTGTGGGCAGAACTGTTCAACAGAAGGTACCCTTAGTGCAAACACATTTGCTAAAATACAACTATCCAGGCTGCCTTTTATTTTTGCAAGTTCTTTGAGACAATTTATATTACATCTTTCATAAGTGCCTGTGACAGGATGCGATGCGACACATGGATGTGCTGCGTTTCTTTCTATGACAGCTTTTATCGTATTTGTGTCCAATTATTATCATTTTATTCACGGATTTTCCGCAGTTTATCACAAATAATTAATTCAAACTTTTCACAGTCCAGTGCCATCCATTTAACTGTGAAACAGAATGGGATGCATCAACATATGGGTTACAAATGGAGCCACCAAAAGTTTGTCGTGAATGCAAGCTGAAAAAGAGAAATGTGTTTTGATGTGAGATTTCAACCACAAAATTGCCTTACATAAAATTGCTTATAAAAATAGGGAGGGAGAAATATCCTTAGCAAAGAGGAGGAGAAGCCGTAGAAGTAATGGTCTTAAAATCGCAGGGGAATGCAGCTAAGGATGTAGCTGCCAAGAAGACAGGGAGTAGAGGGTCNAGACAGAAGCAGCAACATTTCCTCTTTGAATTTGTAGCATGGTTTCCGATGTGCCAACCACATTAAAATTAAACCCAAAGCTATTATCATGTTCTAGGGTTCCTGCTAGCCCCTGGGGAAGGACAGCATATGTCTTCTACAGTTTTCTTCCCATTCCCTTGGTTGTTTTGGTATGCTACATGCAATTT
>VYZW01030872.1:28123-76053 GCA_013401315.1 Balaeniceps rex | reverse complement strand
TTCCTGTCTTGCTTTTGGTGGTTTTATGGTTCAGTTGTGGATCGCCTGCACCAGGTGCCAAGAGTACATGATTCCTCTCCGCGATGCCCCCCGTAACAGGGAGAGTCTGGCCATACTCCGCATACCGGGACAGTTTCCTGGGGAATCTCCAATATCCTTTACTCCCACTCTGGGAAGTTATTAGGCATGCTGAGTTAATATGCCTCTTACCTATTTGTTTGTTTAATCCGTTCACAAGGCACGTAGCCAAAGCACCGCAGTACTGAACAAGAAGTACGTGCTAAGAAATGCCGGACAGCCCAGGCAGCAGCCAGGCTGCCAGCACCGCTGAGCGTAGGCAAGGCTGGAAACTGCCCTGCAGAGTCAACGGGAGCAGCTTTCCTTCGGTGCAAACATATCTGGAGAGGAAGGAAGAAGGTAGGGAAGAGCAGAAGAAAGGGGAAAATACCGGAATCAGCAACAGTAAGGCAACCAAAATACTGCAGAAGGACAGGCAGTGCCCTTAAGGTAGCCAGTTTCTAGGAAAGTATTCCATACTTGGGAACAACAATGCCTTTAACATTCACAAAATGTTTGTGTTTTGAATTTTTTGTATGCTCCTCCTCTCAAGTTGGTGTAGTTACGTGCTTTGTTTGTTTGCCTCTAGCTTCTACCCTTCATGGTGTTAGAAATACTCTGACTCGAGTCCATCCTGTGTTTGGTAAGTGGGTGTGAGCAATGGGGTGTGAGCAATGGGGTGTGAGCAATGATTTTCAATCAGAATTTGGCAAAATAGCAAGTTAAAATTGTTTTCTAAAAACATTGATTCCCAGATCCAAGATTTCACTCCACGTCATTTAAGATTAATTTTCTTGTAAACAGAATGTGTAACCTGTGCTTTGCTGCTTTCTATCAAGCCACGCGGAGCTCCGGGGTGTCAGATGTAAGGTAATTTTGCAGTTCTCTTCGGGTGATGGCCATATTCCTGCTGCAGAGGTGTTCAAGACAGAGACCGTCCGAGGCGTTGCACCTCTCCCTGTCCAGTTTGGGATGATTCTTTTTCATCTCCTGTGTGGAAGAGGATTGTGAGTGTGTCCTCTGAGATTTTCTTTTTGGAGCCACGCTCCAAAAACTCAGCCTTCCTGCTGCCATCGCTCTCCAGTCACCTGTCTGCAGACCACAGCCGTGCTCCTCAGCCTCCCTCACGTCAGACACCCGCGTTTCATTTCATTCTGGTGGCTGGTTTGAAGCAGAAAAACACAAACACCCCGTGCTCAGTCACACAAGGTGGCAGCCTGCCATGGCGAGGAGCGTGCGCAGCCCTGGGAGGCCACAGCTTCATGTTCAATTACAGTAAGAGCATCTCAAGTGCACCCTTGAAAATGGTCCACAACCCATGTTTCTTCTTGGCCGGAATCTGTGCTTAGGAGAGGCATCAGTATGTTGGTTTTCTGCTGCAGCCAAGAAATGTTTGCTCGTTTTGCCTTGCCAGTCTCCCCAGATGCACATCACAGCTGCCTCTTCCCCGGGAGCGCTGTTTTGGCACCAGCCGTTTGAATTTCCGTAGCGGGATGCTCGATCGTCTCAGCGTGACAGGTATCAGCTTCTTTCTGGTCTCAGGTGTCAGGTGCTGGTTGGATTGACAGACCCGCATGCGACCGGCACAGGGGAAAGCTGCAGTTTCTCTACCTGTGGTTTTCTACACTTTTCTGCACAGTTACCTGTCTCTCTGTCAGGATGTACCCTGTGCTGGCTTGAGAGATGTGCACAGCCTGAAATGTCTCTTCTTCGAGAGTTCATTGTGGTTTCAGGATGGGATCTGGTCTGCTGTTCGGAAAAAAAAAGCACACAGCCTTCCTGGTTAGTGTTTTCTGTTTGCTACACGGCTCTCTAGTTCTCCTGCAACAGCATACCGGGTCTCCACGAGGGCAGACAGGCAAACCTGGCCAGCAAGCGAGCAGCAACGTGTGAGTTTCTCAGGCTTCCTTGCAGTTGGTCGCACAACGCTGGATGTCTCTGTACTCTCCCATTGCCCATCGCCAAGTGCCAGAGCAGGGCAGAGGGCTGAGAAGACCACCACTGCTGCTGCATCGACAGGGATTCTCGGACGCTGTTGAAGCTGGGTTGACTGATGCTCTGAGAGTGTGCCAATAGTCTCGTGGACCACGTTGTGTGGCTGCAGCCCATGACGTGAAATGCTTCGCTGCAGTAGGGATGTCCGGGGGATAGAGTGACAGCTCATCAAAACTAGACAGCCGTTCTGTATTTGACATCTTGAGGGCAAAACCTGTCAGTTCCTTGATTTTTTACAGTGTCTTAAATCGCCTGGGGAGTGTTTTGAGCCTTGTCAAAATGTATTCGTTAAGGCCAAGTCATATTCACAAGCTTGTACTGCTCTGATTCAGCAGCAGGACCACGCTTGATTTTCAGCCTAATAATTACAAGTGGTTTTGGAGGATCTGGGGGGCTGGTAGAGCTGGTTTCTGTTTCCTCCAGAGCTGCATGTGCTACGGTTTTTACTTGCTCTTTGCCTTGGCTGCCTGTAGCATTGTTTTTCCTCCTCCTTACGAACGCAGCCAACTTTCTAATTAAGGAAACAGCTCTGCAGCCATTGTGGCTGTTCATTTGAGTTCTTTGTCCATACCAGAGTTTCCAGCTCCCCCGAAGATTTTAAGTCACTCCTTACTACAGCTGAAGAAAGATAGGAGCTTTGGCTTAGGGCAAGCTTTTCCTTTAACTCTGTTAAGAAGCAGGCGTGCTGCACCAAGCACCGCCGTGTGCAGCACATTCACTTCATCAGAGCTTCAAATCCACCTCTGGGTATGACAAATACTGCTGAGGTTATTTTTCTATTGGATTCTTATATGAAAAAAGATAGTTATGAAAAATAAATATCACTTTATGCTGGGTTTTACTGCTTACTAGGCTTTGAGCCTGAAAGGATTTAAAAGTCATCATGCTCTAAGGGAAAGTTGTAGCGAGAAAGAAGAGGTGGAGGGTTGCTCCAGCCAGCTGTTGTGATTTGGGAAAAGGCTTGTCCTGACCAGTGGAGAGGAGGTGGAGAGGCAGCCAGCACTGGCGTGGCTATGCCCAGTGAGATTAAGACCAAATTAGAAACTCGGCTTGCAGGGATTTATCATTTCCTTTATATTGTGACATTTATAAATGGAAATCTTTTTTATCTTAGCTGTTATCCTCTCTTGCATCTTTTGTTAACGGGCATTGTCCTTACTTTATGCTGCACTGATAGCTGTATGAAGAGGACGGAGATACAGTCGCGTGCGTTACGGTGCCGTGCAAAAGTACCTGGGTGTGCGAGGAAAGAATATGTGCACTTCTTAATGTCTGTGTGCCAGCTCCTCTTGTCAGCCTTGAGTTGGGCGAGAGTCCTGAAGACAATGCCATGCTAATGCATCACAGTTCAGTGCTTTTGATATTTCACAGCGAAGCACAATAACTTTTTTTCTCGTTTCGTTTCTGAAGTACACAAAATTCAGAACATATGCACCACATCAGGATTAATTGCTCTTGCCAGTCAACGCAGAGGAAACGCTTAGATCAGGCCTGGTCGCTCACCCAGAGGGAACTCTTCGTGTCCGCTACTCTACCTTTGTGTCCCTAGCAACAGCAGCACTTTCTGCTTTTCAGATTCATTGTAGGTTAAAAATAAACTGCAAAGACCTAACCATTCACACCTGGGCGCTGTGGCAGTTCACAGCCCTTTGAGAACAGCAGCATTTGTTGCAATACTATCGGAGCATCCTTGCAGTAAAACCGGGTGCATGGAGGGATGGTGATGGGTGCATGCAACACGGAGGAGGATTTGCCCAAAGCCTGCTCTGCACCATCGGTCCGGGGTGGACCGGGATGCTGGGGCAGGAGGGCACACCCAGCAGATGCACGTATCGTGTAGACACTGCACTGCATGGCCAGCGCGGGGGAATACACCCGCACCCCTGGCTGGCCGCGTGGCTCCGGGGAAAGGCGAGCAGCCAAGGAGCTGCCTGGTTTGCACTCTCTGCCCAGGACTCCTGCACGACTTGGCTTCACTGTGGAGGGCCGTGGTGGTCCAGTGCTCAGCCGGGGTTGGGCTCTCCCTCCCAGTAGATCTGCTTTCCGTCCTAGATAGGTCCCATATGGAAGGGAGCTCTCTACTAGCCAAAATAAAGACACACAGCAATCTGCCAGAGCTGGTTAAAGCACGTAGTCTGTTACAGGCAGAAAGAAATACAATTTGGGGTAGAGGATACAAAATACATTTGCAAGGCATCTGAGCCTGATGCTAAGACATTCTTTCTTTCAACGTTGCTGTTGCCAATAGCTTCTCTTGTGCTCAGACCAAAACTATTTTGGGTGGAACATTTGCTCCCTACTTTCTAGCAAGCTTGGTCGCAGGATTGAAGAATGGATTCTTTTCACTGGCCGCAGCTGGTTTGAATGATCCCCACACTGAACCCATTGACTCCAGGGCACTCCTCATGTGAATCGCAAGGAAATAGCAACTGATTTTTTGTTTATGTGCCTGACAGGGGCAGAAACAGCGAAGCAGTCTCCAGTCGGCTGAATGCTTGAATCCAGGCACATGCCAGGGAGGAGTCCTGGTGTGCACTCTGTACCTAATGCTGGCAGCAAGCGTGGTTCACCAGCTCAGTCTGAAGTAAGGAGGCAGAAGAGGGTGAGACGTGTTTCTGTCATGGGTGTCTGTGCAACGTCCTCTCCAACACTTCTTGCAGGGCTGCTGGAGAGCACAGCAGCATGGCTGTGTTTGGTACAGAAGATCCATCATGCTCACTCGATGAGAGCTTGAAGAGGAGTCCTTCAAGAATTGTGGCCCTTGCCTTACATACAAAGCAAAAAAAAATCTTGAAACCCATCAATGTCAGTTGGCTAGACCTTGAACAAGGCATTGAGAGGGATCTGCTTCAATGCACCTCTCTCAAGGTCTGCTTCTTCCAAGCAGCAACAAAAGAGCTTGTTTTAGAAAACTCACAAAATCATTTCCAGACCCTGTGACCGAGACCTGTGCATCTTCTTTTAGGTGATCTTCTTGTTAGAAGAGCAACTTCTAACAAGTTTCTGCAGAAGAATCACCTTTTTCCTTCTGATGAAAGAGGGTATCAGGGAAACAAATGGGTACAGATTTGTCTGCTTGCAGAGAGAGGACAAGGGGCCAAGGAACGTGACCCATTTGTTGGGCTGAGAGCCAGGGAGAGGTGTGGGAAAACTCTTGCTGAAAGTAATGCCACTAAATGGAAAGGGGTTTGGGGGTAATTACGAAGCCATCTCTGTATTCTTAAGTACTCTTTAAGAATATCAGCTGGCCATGTGTTACAGATTTTTTCGTAATATTGGGGTTTTCCTTGTACTATCAAAGGTATTAATTAGAGGAATAGATTACACTGAGTACTATACGGTTTACCTCTCGGGTATTTGTGGAATGAACCATGAAAACACAGGCATACTTGTGTGTGAGATTGTAAAATGCTCGTTTAGCTGGGTTTCTTGATGAGTACCGTGTCTTACTTCACCTCTTTGCCCCGTAGTCTGTACCTCTTGATTACAGCCACCGGGGTGGTTTCATGTCAGTGGCAGCTAATGTGCAAGGGGCTTTGGGATCCCCTAGGACACAGGCCCTACCTAAGATCATTGTTGCGGCAGGAGCCTTCTTTTTCATGATCCCAGAGAGTTTTCTCAGCCCACTCGGTTCATTTGATATGTTTTGTAATCTGTATGTAATCAAGTGTACGAATTTGTAGGCTGGGGTGTGATGCATCAGCATCCACCTTTGCCAAGTGCTTTCTACTGCAAGGCAGGAAAGTTTGTCAACTTTCTGAAACTTCAGTGCAGGATTCTCCCTTTTCCCCCCTCCCTTACCTCCTTCCCAGGAAAGAAATGAAATCTGGTTAGTTCATTTTGCTGTACTTCACTCTTCCAGTGGGTTTGTGGCACAAATTTAAAAAATCAATTAAAAATCAATTAATTGAGAATAACCATAGGGTATATAACTACAGCTTTTAGGTTGATAGGTGATGGGTTTTATTGAACCGATAAAATATAGAACACCGTTAGAGGAAAACGGCTTACTGCAGTGGTGTCGGTCAGTGTGATTTACAGTTTTATAACTGTAGGCAAATTTGAAATATTTTCACTACCTTCAATATACATTATTAGATAAACCCGTAGCCTGTGCTTACCTACATCAGCATTGTCTTTCTCCTCTGTGATAGTGAAGAGACATAAAAATTAAGACTTTTCAGCCCGTTGTAGTTTAACATGGTTTCAAGAGCACTCAGTTTCTCTACAGCTCTGGATTTTATTCGTCACTTAATGCACTGAGGATGTCTGTAGGAAATGCCTCCCAGCAGCCGCAGGAGTTGCAGTGCAGCTATCCTTTGCATGCACAAGAAAATAAGACACTTTAAATATGAAGATTATTGACCAAAATGTCAGCCCATGAAAAACAAAGAGAAAATACAGATTCTTGCAGGTGTGCTCCATTCCAGCATCCGTATCTCCCTCCTTTAGCTCTTGTTGCTCTGCTGATGTTCCCCCCATGAGAAAAGCCATGCGTCAGAGCCGGGGGAAGCAAGGGCAGGGCTGTCCCATGCTTCGGTGAGGTCCTTCGTGCCCCACGCTGTGACCAAATGAGTGTGGTGAACTTGGGACGCAGCCTGGAGCTGGGACAAGCCCTGGGAGAAGCCGGGGCTGCAGCGGTACAGCCCCATCCCCAGGCGGTGGGAGGGTAGGAAGGAGGCACCCGTGGTGCTCCAGGCTGGTGGTTGGAGACCTCCGTGGGGCCCCACGTGGTTGAGGGAGAGGTGGATGTTGAACTACTGTAGCACAGGAATAGCTCGCCGTTCTTGGAATCAAAAAATAAGAATCTGCCAGTGTGTTATCTAGATTAACGAAGATGAAATGTGCTGTATAAATACATCAGAAGCATAATTGTGCCGTTATCCCTTGGGCTACTCTGGCTCACAAGGAGAAAAGGTTGATTTGTATTTGTAGATGATTTTGCTTGCTCTGCCAGTGTTCATTTTTGTTTTATTAGAAACCCAGGGAGCATGTATTTCTTTTGCTCAAAGATGTAGCAGATTAGCAAAGATTTTTCTAGCTTAAACAGCTCTGTTTTAAGATAATTTTTTTGTCTGTCATGACTTGTGAGGGGTTTTGATACTATTTTAAACACTGATGATAAATTAGGGAGACTGTAAGCTCTATTATTCAAGGAACTGTGCAATATTTGGACATTGAACACCGTTTCCATAAACCAGAAGACGCTTGCGTGTGGCTGACCGGGCTGAGTGCCCTCTGGCTGGCGCAGGAGAAGTGGGGATGAAGTGGCTACAAGGGTAGGATTTGCAAAACGATGAGAGTTTAACCTAGCCTTGACTCAAGCCCACCCTGGGCGTGCAGAAACCCTCGACAGGGTGATCATCACTCGTGCTGACAGATGTGGAGTCTCAGGGTAAATAGGTACTTTTGATATCAAAGTTAGTGATGGTGTTTAGTAGACATTGCGTGGTCCACTGTCTTAATTTAAGATGTGAAATGTGTGGCCGTGGATTACCACTGATCAGGAGAAGGTTTTTAGGGTCAGGGGTGAGAAAAAATGTTAGGTATGTTCTCGCCCATTCCTAGTGCGTGTTGCTCATCCAGGGCCCAAGAATAGCCTGGCTGGAAAGCTCTGGAGGGCTTTGTTTCAGCCTCCAAAAGCCTTGAGAGGACCAGGGAGGCGAGGTGGGGTGGCCAGATGCACCCCAGCTTCTGCCCCAGTCCTTACTTGGAGCTTCCTTCCACTGTAGCAAAAGAAATCACGTCTCCAATATTATTTGAGATCTTTTGGGAAGAGTTTTGGGTTGTTCTGGCCACGTTCAGGTCCAGAGGCTGGCGAGGTGTTGATGTATCAGGAGGAGGTGTGTGGAGGCTGGGGCTGAGGTCCCCGGTGCTGCCCGCAGGTGGGTGCATGCAGCCCCAGACCTTCAGCCCGTGTTTGACAGCAAGGCAGGAATGCTAGTGGCCAGAAAAAGCCTGATAAAGGGGAAATATAGAGAACGTGAAAGTTAATCATTAAACTTTTTCTGTTATCTTTATTCAGCCAGGAAAACTGAAGCTAGGCAAGGTTTGCAGGGAGAGATAATATCTTTATTAAACCAACTTGTATAGTTAGAAAAACACAGGTGCTTTTGGGACCACATACTTTTCTTCAGATCTCCACAATTGCACATTACATTAAAAATAAAATTCATTTACTTTTCAAAAGGTTTAACGGCTATTTGAAAGAACTGAATTTAAAAGCAACTCGCAAAAAATACCTCATTTGGTTTAATTTGATTTGGACATTTTAAGAAAGATTTAATACCCCTGAATTAGAAAAGACTTCTTTCTGGCTTGAAGTTTACTAGTAGAAACCTGACATCTGTGTACATGGAGTCAAAATTTCTACATGCAGTCTCAAAAGCGTGTCTTTTGTGTGCCTGAGAAGTCTTCGTAAGTGTATGGGCACGGTCTTATTTCTTTCTGAGATACTTACAATGCCCTTTTGCAACTTCAAGATTCTTTCAGCATACAGCAATTATTAGGGAGCGGCTAGTAAGGCTCTACAAAGGTGCAAAGTCATAAGGTTTAAAAATGATGAGTTTAAAATACAGAGTTCTCTGCCCTGACCACCACTTTTTCCCCTCAGTCTAAAAAAACCATGGTTAAATTATAATATTCTAACATTTGGGAGTTTGTTACTAATCAGTGTATTGTTATTAATCACTGTACTTTCTATGTTACAGGAGATAAGATGCTATTATTAATAACATTTCCAGTGAGAGGTTTCGTACGTTCACCCTGACCTCATGAGATCTTCAGCTTACAATCCAGTTTTGTGTTGAGCTTTTCCTTTTTGCTTTTTGGAGTGCTTGGGGTTTTTTTGATAGCCACCTACATCGTCCAATACATCAATTTAAAATTCCCTCAATCCAGCTTAGTATCAGCTTTATTAACGCATGGCTCGAGGGCACAGATAGCTGAAAAGGACTGTGTTGTGTGGCATCTCTAAAATCTTTTCTCAGAGAAGTTAGATAAAGAGATTGAGGTTTCTTGGGGGGGTTTTATGGGTTGGGTTTTTTTCCAGATGAGTGAGCAGCCTTGCAGGTGACTCAGGAGAAGATGTCAGGGTGGGAGATGCTTCTGGGCCCCGCGTCACCCCATTCCTGTTGACCTCTCTGGCAAAGCATGCTCCCCTGGGAAGGTGACTGCAAGCACAGTGTGGGATCCTTCTTCGTTTTACTGATGTGTCCGGGAAGACA
Source organism: Balaeniceps rex (assembly GCA_013401315.1). NCBI lineage: Eukaryota > Metazoa > Chordata > Aves > Pelecaniformes > Balaenicipitidae > Balaeniceps > Balaeniceps rex. The sequence goes on along the minus strand of VYZW01030872.1, from coordinate 66,775 downwards.
GCTTTACAATGATACTAAAAGTAATGAAATATATTAGTTAAGGAACATGGGCCAAAGCGGGAGTGAGTTTCTTTGCCATACTTTTTCTAGGACACTACATATAGAGCTCTGTCTTCTTAATGTAGTCATGACCAATCCTGCCCAAGGTGGAACCAGTCTTTTCCAGTATGTAGTTAAAAAAAAAAATAGAAAATACTGAGATTCTGTAAGATTCAGAAAGTATAACCCAAGGGGAAGGTCAGAGCGAGCTGGTTGTTCCCCCAGCTCCACCGCTGCCTGCAGGGCCGTGCCCACGCAGAGCTGCTGGGCTGCAGGCAGAGCTGCTGATTTGCAGGCAGAGTTGCAGGCAGAGCTGCTGGTCTGGGGTGTCCGGGGGATGATGCTCTCGGATGAGCTGCTTCGCTTACCCTCCATAGCTGGGAAGACCCACAAGGCGAACAGCCTCCCTCCGTACACCGTTCCTCCGAAGGATAAGATCAATTCTCATGTACATCTTTCCTGTGCTGTGTGGTGCAATCATCGTCTTTATCTTCCATGACAGTGCGCCTTCTCGCCTGGCAAATACTTGATAATGCGCCTCGAGGGGATATCAGCCCGATCCAAGAAAGCGTTTCTGTTAAGGACAGCACGCACTAAATACGTGCTGAGCTGAAGTATCCGCTTAAGGGTTGTCCTCCACCGCAGTGGGTTTCCTGGTGGCCTCAGTGACTTTAGAAGGGCCAGGAGCTGGGGAGCTCGGGGAAGGGCACCCTGCCTTTGGGAAACCTCCCACCCAGGCTGGGGCCACGCTTGGGGCCGCAGACGTAGTGCAGTGCAGATTTCGTTCGCTAACCCGTGGGGGAGCAGGTGGGGTTTGGTGGTCGCTGTCAAGCCCAAAGTTTTGTTTGCTTTGTTTTTATGGTTCTGGGCTGTTTTAAATGTCAACAGGAATTCAACACATGCCCTTCTTTCTTCAGCGTAACTGCGATGAAATCCTACGATATACTTACAAAGCATTAGTTGTAAAAGTAAATCAACTTTAATAGCAAGTAGGTTGTAGTTAAGTGCTTTCGAATGTTAGTATTTAGGGTTTTTTTCTCGCTTAGTTATGATCCAGTGCTGCAAGGAAATGAGGGTGTTTATCTTAGGGAAATGAGTGGGATTTGCAGGCATTCAGCACCTCCCAGGACCTGCCAGGGTTATTCCCTCGCTCATATTTTTCCATTTTGCCATCCTTTCTGCACTAGGCAGAATTGGTCTCAAATTCCTCATAGAGTGATGGGAGAGCACGGGGGACTCTGTGTGCAAACCGCGATGGGGAAAGAAAACAGAAAAAAAGCAAAGGAAGAAACTAGGAGGACAAAAGCAGGAGCCCTGTACGGGCCGTGAATGCGCTGCAGAAAAGCTGGAAATGTGGCGGTGGTTGGGCTTCCTCTCCACAGCGAGGTTTCCTTCGTTTGATCTTCACTGTGGAAGAGTCATCAGGATCTGAGAGCAGGGATGTGAACGGAGCAGCGATAGGAAGGGAGAAAGTTATCAGAGGTCCAGCACCCTCGGCAGAAACATTTCACGTTCGTAGATCGAAGAGTGGCCGTTTTCGGTCTCCAGAAAGGATGACCTTGCAACAGGGTCACTGAACAGGCGGTTCCAGCTGGGCTGGTGTGCTTGGCAAGTTCCCAGGAGCTATTTTAATAGGTCTTCCAAGGGACAAGGCCTTGGCAAGACCTGTGGGTTTTGGAGTGAGCTCACCGTCTTTTTTCCCTTAGTAGCTAGCAAACATTGCTCAAGCTGTGGAAGAGCCCCCGGGAGCGCGCAGTGTCTCACAGGGCTCAGGGACAACCCTCGTGCTTCTCTTTCTGCTGGCGTGCGTCGCTGTGAAAAGCATCGCTCGCTGCCCATGGCCTGAAAGTTTGGCGCCTTTTATCATTTTGAACAAAGGTGCTGGATATGTCCAGGTGGACTTGAAGGATCGATACCATCCCTCGCCCCAGCCTGGGGCTTCGGATGCTCCCTGGGTGGTCACAGCTCCCACCGCAGCCCATGGCCCATCTGTGGCGTTCGCAGGAGGAACCGAGGCAGCTGCCAGCCCTTTTTGGCACTTTGCACTTGGCCAAAGGTTGCTTTGGGGAGGCTCTTAAAGTCAAGCTGGGCTCTGACTGAAGGCTCCCACGTTGTCCTCGTGGAAAGAGCATTAGGTAAAGCTTGGGCTGGATCCTTGGTGGGTTGTTTTCCCTTCTTGCTGCAAACAAATGGCTTGAGAGGACAACAGCTATGGGTGGATGTGGAGAGGAGGATTTATCTTCCCAAAGGCTGCCTGGGCTCCCACCCCAACAAGGCGGTCCTGTCTCGCCAGCTTGCTCATCTGTGCAGTAGGAGCATCACCGTACAGGGAACGCTGTACACAGCAACTGCTGTCCTCCCCAGCACAGAAACTCCTCCGATGCTGTCTCGACCCTCCTCTGGGGTCTACAAAAAACTCCCAGCAGATCTCAGAAATGCCAGCAGCAAAGCAGAGCAGCATATAGAAAGCCCTGTGTGTATCTTGCTTAAAAGATTGATAGCACTTTCTGTGCAGCATGATGGGAAGGACTAATGTCAGTGGTTAACGCCAGCATAATTTAATGCCTACAAATAATCTCACAATGTGGTGTTTTCCGCTCAGAATCACTCATTATCGATGTGCAAACGCAAGTTTAAAAGCTGCCGGTGGCACACGGACCCCTCTCACTTCCCAAAAGCTGAATCCAAGTGCTTGCTTTGATGGGTTACCTTTTTTTTTTTTCATTCGAGGGAAATTTGCGGTCTGAACCACAGGGCTGTCAGTTGTCCGTCTGCGCGATAAAACCGAGTTTGCATCCCACAACGCTGGTCCGTTGTCGGCAGCCCCGCTGCTGGTCTCGTGGTGGTCTCAGGCAGCGGTGTTTCAGGCTGTCCCCGTGCCAGGGCTGTTGCTGCTGGTCGGCAGGCTCATCTTTAGCCTTGATTTTTGCATCTCGTCTTCCAAAATGTCTTTAAAGCCTCCAAATCCCTCGGGGTGATTTGAAGTCCAGGCAGCCTCCTGCCCAGATGGTTATTATCAGCAGCTCTGCCCTGCGCCCTCGTGTAAAGGATCAACATCGTTCTCCTTGGTTTTATTTATTTTATCCTTTTCTAAAAAAAAAAAAAAAAAAAAAAAAAAAAAAGAAAGCTGTCCATTTCCTGGAGCAGCTCATTTGTTTTGTACTGCTGTAGTTTGTTTCCGTTGAGATAGAAGGGAAAAGATAAATGGATAAAGAGGATAGGGAGGGACCCGAAGGAGAGCTGGCGTAGGATGTCATCCCTCCTGCGTGATGCCGTATGGCTGGAATGTGTGTCACAGGGGTGAACGTCACACGTATGAAATGTAAATAATATATACTACAGCTGAAGTGGCAGCACTGCAGAAAAAGTATTTTCTCAAGTTTCTGGATAATATCAAGAAAGCCTTCCGCTAAGCACTACCAATACAATTTGGTTTCAGCACTGGGCTTGGGAATGGAGCATGTTCGAGGGGAATTTATTGGGGGTTTTGGTACCTTCTCCATACTGTTTTTAATAGGAGCTGCAAAGCTCAGCCCTGGGCAGTGGGATGGTTTGAGAGTCCATGTGGTGTCTGAATCATAGAATCATAGAATAGTTTGGGTTGGAAGGGACCTTTAAAGGTCATCTAGTCCAACCCCCCTGCAATGAACAGGGAGAACAGAACCACAACACAAAGCCTAACTGGGTTTTCCCCCTTTTTTCCCCCATCCCTGTCTTAAAAAAAAAGACTACAAGAAACTGAGCTTCTCTGAGCAAGCATTTTTTTCTTCCAGGTGCTTCTTTTAGCTTTCTTGGTAGCATCCCTCACCGCCCCATATGGCCTCTGCCATCTGCTCTGCCGTCTCTCTCGTGTGCCCTGGCAGCTCCCACTGCCTCCCCGGGGTTGCCAGCCCATCCATCCATCCATCCATCCATCCATCCCCTGCTCCGCACTCCAGCTTCTCAGGGTCCCTGGCCAGCCCTTGAGGCCAGCGCATCCCTCGGGCACCCCGCATCTCCCATCGCCTTGCGTGGCCATTAGGAGTTTCACCCTAAGACCTTACTTAGCTCCTCTTGAAGTGGCTCCTGTTAACCCACGTGTGAGCTGGGGTGGAAGGGCACAGGTTGGTGTTTGTAGACACAGATTTACCCACCTGGCAGCCTGGGAATAACCAAAACACTGACAATTTGATATGGAATATACGGCAGAGGCTACATATTACTATGATATTACCTTTTTATTGTATTACACCAGTTTATATACTTGCAGCTGTATCTAGAGTGCTCCTGGATGAGATTTAGTTCAGTCCAAAGATTACTTTGTAGAAGAAGAGTGCTCCAGAGTTGTGCAAAGTTTGTGCTTCATTTTCCTGCCCCGAGACGGCATGCCCATGGCATCGGCAGTGGGTTACGCGTATCTCGGTGCTTTGATGGGGGTATGCAAAAGGAGGTGAAGAGGTGTATCTGTTTCTGGTGTGTGTACCTACAGGAACTCAAATAAGAGTAAGAAAATACTGCGTATATACACTCCCCATGTTTTTACTGAGTGTTTCTTTGTGGTTGCTCTCTGCTTCTGTAGTTCAGCTGGGGACTGTAATCACAGTGTTTGTATCGGCTAAAAAGGATATAATTTTATATGGGAATTTCCTATGAATCTTTAAAAATACATTATTAAAGGAAGCCCTGAAAAGTCATCTGAAAAGGGAACTGGGAAGAAGCCAGCTGTTATGTGCTGACAGGAGGAAATGCGCTGGAGAGGTCAGGAGTTTGCACAGGCTCTTCCCGACGGCAGGTACGAGCTTTTTCCTTTCCGGCAGGGACCCTGCCCCTCAAGGGGGAGGATGGGCCGTGCTGCCTCTTTGGCCATCTTTCTGGAGCTCGGGAGTTTCTCTGAAGCGTGTTTTCCCTCGCCGGAGGGGACTGCCATGAACTTGTGGGTTTTCCCAGCGGGCTGGAAGTCGCCTCCGCTTTGCCATCGTCCCCTTTCCCCACAGCAACTCTGGCTGCGAGCATGGAGCCTGTCAGCTCCAGCTGTGTTACGGACATCGGTTCAAACACTCAGGTCTCCTCTGAATGAGAAGATTTTGCAGTCTTTTCCTGGTAGGATCCTGGCAGTCTCAAAGATGCTTTGCTTTAAAAAAAAAAACACACCATGATTATTTATAAAAAAGAGATTTGATGTCACTTTCTAAACTGCCTGTGTATTTGTGTGGCTTCTGTCTGTACAGTACCAAGTGCCTCCAGAGTATTTACAATTAGAAATAACAATTAATAGCTGTTTTCCCCTGACTGCGAGATAAAGACTGTGTCTTACTTCATTTTTTCATATGCATTTATTATGAGAAGCGTTTATTAACAGGAAAAGTTAAGTGAAAGAAAGAGCATCACCTGTGAGTACGCTGCAGTAGAGGAGGGTGGTCCTCTCGGTCCTGCAGCATCTGCAGTGCTTTCCAGAAACATCCCCGTCCTCACAGAAACCTTCCTTCAGTATTTGTTCCATGGCGCCTTCGCAACTCGCTTACGCCTTTCTGCTTGCAAGTGATACTGCTGAAGTTTGAAACCACCATCTGTGGTTGAAACCACCACAGAGGTGGCTTCCCAAGAGGTTTCCCCTCCGTGTGCCCCTGAAGCAGGGTCAGTGCTGGTTTACAGCCCGCAGAGAGGGTGACCCAGGGCTGCCGAGGAGTGGGGACCCCTGAGCCACCTTGGAAAGACACTGCGGGACCCCGGCTTTCTGGCTTGTAAAGCGGGTGTGATGGCTGGGGCAGTAAATCTGTGGAAAATTTAAAGTGCTCAAGCAATGGCAATGTAAATTCAAGAGAAAGATGTGCCTAAATCCCCTTGTCTTGTACTCGGAGACTGGATTTTCAGGAGTCTGACAGGTCTTTTGATGTTTATGTTACAAGTCGGTACCAGCTTCAGGTAATAAACTTTTGTTCTCCTTAGTCTTGACCTCGTCCTCTGATTCCAGGACTCTCCTGGGCACTCAGAAGCATCCGACAGGGTGAGCAGGACCCTTGCCTGGTAGAGGGCTGCGTGTGCCGATGGATTGCTGCCGATTTCTGCTGGGTGTTTCCCTCAGGCTGGCTCTGGGTGGTTCAGCCCCTCCAGGCCCGCAGAGAGGAGGGCCGATGCTGTTTGAACCAGCAGGATGGTGATGAAACAGTGATGGAAAACAACAGGTCTGTACAGGCTAACCTTGTTGCTGACAGATTTCCCCATGTACTGCATTTGTCCCAGGTAAAGCATAGCAGCCAGTACCGCCGGTGCACCGGCAGTGCTCTGGTTCGGTTTTGGCTTCCATGGCTGAAAATCAGTTTGACAGATCCAAGGTATTTTGCACGAAGGCCACCTAGGTCCCTTTGTTAACTAATTTGCACCGCTCTTGAGCCAGGGAATGACAAATAGTAAAATGCAGCCCTAACAGTATTAAACTGGGAGTGAGATGCAGATTTTTTTCCTTATTTCTTGGATGAGGATTGTCTCTAGCTGTTGCTGCTGCTGGCCATGATGATGGCAACTGGAAAGAGAAAAACAACTGCACCGAGCCGTGAGCTACTGCATGCTCTGGAGACGGGGCATTGCACAGGTACGACCTGCACCTCCTTCACCATGTCCCACAGCGGCACTTCCCCGCGCTCTGCAGGAGTCTGGGATTGGGAGGATGATGATGCAGGGCTGCTTTTACCTCTTTGGGACAAACAGGGCAGGACCAGGAGATGGGTGTCTCCAAGAAGATGTGAATCCTTCCAGCAAGCGCGTGTCGTTTCTGATGCCGAAAACCAGATGATTTACACATCAAGAAAGAATTTGGCCCTTCGTTTCTGGGTGCTAGATGAGATCAGCGCAGCCTTGCTTTCCCCCAGTGCTTTGTGTTTGTTTTCGTGGTGCTGCCACTGCTGCTAGAGGCTATCAGCCTGTTTCTGGAGCCTCCTTCAATATACTCCGCATGGAAAGGCATGTTTCGTTTTTAAGTTTAAAAAAAAAAAAAAAACCCACACACAAAAAAACCCAAACAAACATAAAACACAGCGTGGCACAGATTAAATCCATTTGAGACGACTTGAAAAAAATGCCGTATGTGCAAGTCAATAGGAGGAGGGGAGTGGAAGGGGGGAAAAAGCAACTGTGACATATACAAACCCTTTAGTGTGCATAGCATAAGATTTTTTGGCTGGCACTCACATGATTTTATTCAAGGGCTGGGAAAGAACTACGATTAGTTAAAAGCTTCGGCAAAGTCTGGAGGGAGTGCTCTGAAGAGTTGGGAGCCGAGCAGAGGTGACTGTAACTCCTCTCGCAATTTCAGACTATTCTTCTGTGGCTCAGGACAAAAGCCTTTTCTTTTGCCTCCGTGTTCAAAGAGACATTTGTCTTGAGATGTTGCAGCTGTGGGCCGCGGGATTGCTTGTTTGAAGATACCCCCTCGTAGACGAAAGGAGAGGCAACGCACTGAAAAGTGGTAGTATTTTATCGTGTGTGGGTTCCCCCCCTCCTCCTCCCTCCCTTCTCCTCCACTGCCATGTGTGGTTTTTAATAAGAAGAAGAATGTGGAGGCAACATTTTCCAGGCAAGGGGAAATTTCCTGTTTCTTTTCTGTTTGTTTAATAAAGTGTGTAGTTGACTGTAAAACTGTAGCTACTTTGTCGTGAACGGGTAATTCAGGCGACTGTCAGGATTGCTTCTTGATGCACTTTTATATACTGCAAGTGAACGTGTTTAAAGCCTTTTTTTTTTCTTTTTTTTTTTCTTTTTTTTTAATGCTGCGTGGCGTAGGCAACTGAGATTAGTAAGAATTAGGCAAATGGCTTCTGCTTTTGTTTCTGTGAGATAGTACCAGCCGTCTTGCGGTCACACAAAGGCTGCCATTTAGTAGGGAGCGCTCCCTAATTCTCTTGGCAGGGGTGCCATTGGGATCGGATACAAGTGGGTGGCAAAGGGGAGGAGCGGCAGGAGAGGACAAGCAGGCTTTGTGTATTAAAAATGAAACAAAAGCACTTTATACGCGGGGCTGCGTGCAACAAGCGGCGCTGCCTGTGAGCCGGGGTGGAGTTTGAGTTCTCACTGTGACTGCAAAACCTTTCTTTTTTTTCTATTTTTTTTTTCCATAAACCCTTCCTCCTGTCCCTCTTCCTTACCAAGCTCTCCCTGCAATGCTGGCGAGGGTCTGCAGGCAGCTGAAAATGCCTAAAAAATACATCTCGGTCAATATTTGCCACAACTTTGCAGGAACGGCTGGGGCTTTATCAGCAAAATCACCTTCAGATGGCGGGGGAGCCACCGAATTTGGGAGGCTGTTGGGAGGGAGAGTTGATCCCACCCCAGCCCCAAGGAGAGCTGGTCCACTGCCTCCTGCCCGCACCACCCCGGCTTGCTCTGCCTGCTGCCCACGCGTGGCGAGGCAGCAATGGGCTTGGTTTACACCCCATCGTACCCCTCGGTGGAGTGAGCCCGGTGGTTTTGCAACGCCTGGCAGAGCGAAAGAGTTAATGGCTGAGATGTTTTATCAGAATTTAGGAGGGGAGTGTCTGGCTGTTTAATTACTTTCTGATCCGTGGCATACCTCGTTCTTAATGAAGCAGTCGCACGCAGAACGACGTGCTGTATGAGCTTGGGTAAAAAGAAAAGCGTACCGAGTTTAGCTTGGTTTCGTCAGCCCAATTGTTTTGGTTTGAATGTGTTTGTGCAGGAGGTAGGAACCAGGACGGTGAGAATAGACGCAGAGTAGTGGAGAGGCAACGAGAGAGGCAGGCAGGGAAAATATACCGCGGTTTGAGTTGCAAACTTGCCAGTGTTTTTTATTAAAATGTAATTTCCATGCATTATGCACTTCATCTCGTATTGATTTGCTTCAAAACTTTCCTTGTCAAGCTGAAGTAAATTCCCTCATTGAAGCAGGAGAAATGAGAGACGTTCCTCTGACTACCTCGCAGTTGCCAGCCAGCATTCATCCTCGGCTACTGCACTTTTGTGTGCGGGTGAGGGTGACATGCCTAAGAAGCCTGTGTCATCATGCACAATTACATCCCTAATCCCAAGCAAAGACACAGATGCTGTTTCAAAAAAAAAAGCTGTGTTTCGTTCGAGTTTCAAAGAAGCTTATGTAATGGCAGCATAATAAAACCGTTATTTTGGGGCTCGGATTAAATGTCAAGGTTTCAGATAACCCGTGGTTTTGTCTTCCATGTGCCATGCTCGCAGGAAGCCACCACCAGCCGCTGTTTGCCCGCTGCCCTGCCTGAGGATGGTCCTGGTCCCCGGTGGGCACCGAGCTCTGAGCTCAGCTTGCCCAGACAGGCGTACGGCTGCACAGCGCGGAGACGGTGCCGGTGGCCGCCGGGGCTGGGACCACCACAGCCGCCTTGCCCCTGCATCAGATTCCTTTTTATTTACAGTTGCGGTGTGAGGCTGATAGGTGATGCTCTAAGCCTTGGAGATCATACACGTTAGTAAGAGTTTAAGTCAGTGTTACAATTCACTCGCTTGTTAACCTGAGAAAATAATCTAGCTGCGGTATAGTGCCTCACGTAAGGATTGTGTCTGAGATTTGTACATGTTTTTATTCTTGCTTATCTGCTTATGGCAAGCTTCTTTCGGTTATCCAAATCGTCTTGGCGCTGTACCCTGCCGACTGACACAGTTGCACTTCCACCTGGATGAAATGCATGCAAATATAATGTATTACTTCCAGTACGTGCTAATGGAGATCTCGGTAGGAGAGACAGAGAGAGGGACCTATTCCAAAAACATTCACGTGTAATGCTGAAAATCTTCAGTCAGGTCTGCTGGGTTGGTTGGTTCTTCATTTCTTAAAGCAGATTCAATAAAACAGGAACAGAGAGCCATTAAACTCATTCCATTAAACCTGCCTGTTTCCATGGGGTTATTTTTTCCCATGTAAACCAAACATAACTACGTGCTATCCCACGTTTCATACGCAGCAGTGTAGATCCCTCCCCGGGGCGATGCTCTGGGTGCCAGCGCGATCTGGGAGGCATCGCTTTGGCCCGTAGCACCCGCGTCTGTCACATACGCATCAGCTGGTGGAGATCTTGCTAATACTTTACCCGACAGCAATCTGGACAAAAAAGCACATTTAATTTTCCCTTAAAAAAAAAAAAAAGAAATCAGTGCCTTGCTCTTCTCATTAGTTTCTTTCCAACATTGTCATTTTTATGGCACGTGGGGCTGCAGTGACACGATTCCTGCTGTTGACCGCAGTCCAGAGGGCTGGAGCGGTACCCAGCCCTGCGCGCGAGGGCCGGCAGAGGAGCCTCCCGCTCTCGGCTTTAGTCCGACTTACTCCAACAGTGCCACAGACAGTAGCATTTGTTCTGTAATAGTCCATGTGAGATGTTTGACCCCCCCAAAATACCCAAAACCAATTCCACGAAGGTCCCTCAGCCAAGCCTCGTGCTTGTCCAGCTCACCAGCATCAGCAATTTTACTGCGAGTAAGCAGTGATACCTGTGATGTAGAGAGGCAGGGAAAAACGCTCTTACCCAGAAGTAGTGAGGGCATTTACAGTGTCTGTTAGCCCCTCAGTAAAAGGATCACACCCCCGCTATCCTTAAAGGCGATACAGATGTTGGCTGGTAGCTCTGGAAGGTTCTTCTGCAGAAGGGGAGGGGGCGGTAAGGAGAGGGGCTTCTCTGAGGCTGCTTATGAGGGGGTTTGAAGGTTTGAACCCAAACCCCCCAGGCCTGGCCATCTCATGGTGCAGCAGCAGAAATAAAACACCGCTTTGTGCCCAGAACACCCGCTCCCCCCACCTACACTTTTCCCAGAAACTGCCTGGGTAGCTGAAAAAGATAGCTGAGAGATTTTTTAAAGTCCTAATGTAATAAATGCCCTTACTGAGTGGTAAAGGGAGGTGTAGAAATTTCTAAGTGACTTGTCCAAAAATGAACCGGTTAATCCCCAGCAGAGCAATAAATAGGATATAAAAATCAGCCTTCTGCGGCCCTTGGTGGTGATTGTTCCTTTCCTCACCTCAGCCTGGAAAACATGTCGTTGTGAAATGAGAAAAACACAGCACAGAGGAACAGACCCTTGAATACAAATATTTTCAAGGGAGCAGCCCATGGCGAGGTGTGTGTAAGCATGAGAAGAGCAGTGACCTGCACTGGCACGAGTGCGCTCACCGCCGCGGCGGAGGGGGGTCTGCAGCCATTTCATCCTGTACATGCAGGTCCTTCACACTGGCTCCAGCCGCACATCCCAGAGCATCCTGCGGGATGCGGGGATAGACCGGGTTTGGTTTTACAGAGTAAGCTGAGCTTCACCGTTCCCACCTTGAAGCCTTTTGGTAGTTGGTGATATAACACAATATATGTCTGTGTGCTAAAGACATCTTTGGTGTCCTGCTCTTCCTGTGATTTTCCGGTAATCCTTTTTTTTTAGTGGATGTCTGTTTGGACTTGTCTTTCTGAGGTGGTCAAAATGGTAAAGTCATTCCTTAAAAAAACAGACCAAGTGCCAGTGTACGTCTGCGGAACGAAATCCCGGCTCTCCTGCAGGCAGGGGAAAAAATTACTGCTGGTTTGGGTTTCACTCCTAAGATGCTAAATAAAACGGTTGAAGAGGCCGGTGGCTCTGGCTTATGCGGTTTGGCTGAAACGTGGCCTGTGGCGGTGAGGATCGGCGCAGTGGAGATACATCCCCATAAAGTCACAGGTGGCTGAAATGGGGTTGTCCATCCCTGTCCTGGAGCAAGTCTCGCTGGGTTTTCTCTCCATCTGGGGCAAAACTGCAGCTGTACTCCCAGAGGGAAAACTGGGCCTTGCGCTAAGCTTCACATTGCGTTGCCATCATCCCCCAAAATTTGTTGTGCAAGCTGAAACCACGTGCCGCTGCCCCTCACCTGACACAGGAACCACGCGCAGGTACCACCGCTGCCGGGGGGACCTTCCCGCTGCCGCCGGTGTAAAAGCCGCGCTCCTTCTGCTTGCAGGTATTCGCCCTCAAATCATGAACGGCCCCATGCACCCCCGGCCCCTGGTGGCACTGCTGGACGGGAGGGACTGTACGGTGGAGATGCCCATTTTGAAGGACTTGGCGACGGTTGCATTCTGTGACGCACAATCAACTCAGGAGATTCACGAGAAGGTAACGTGAGCCATGCGGGTGGGCCGGGCCGGGGGACGGTGTGCTCTGGCATTCCTCTTCCAATGCTTCTTGAGAAAAAAACGTGTACAAAGCTGCACTTTGAGACCATCGGCAGATAACATCAACAGAAGTCGCTGTAGATGAAAATTCAGCGAGTCTGTTTTAAAGGCCAGATGATATTTTGGAAAAAAAGTCACCTTATCTCTTAGCATCAGGTTTTTTACATCAATATTATTAATGTTTCTCATGTTTTTGAAGTCCATTGCTCGGCACCTCCCCAGGGTGCGGCGCAGTTGCTCTGGCTTTGCTAACACCATCCCATCCTGCAGCTGATGGGTCTCCTCAGGTGCTGGCTGCACCTCAGCACCTCATTTCTCCCCAGCCGTGAGCTGGTGAGGTTTGGGCAGCATCCAGGCAGATCCGTGCAGTGTAGATGGGTGTTTCTGCTCAGAAGCTCAACTAATTGTAAATACTTGTTTTAAAAGTATTCTTTGTGCACATTTAGATAACTCAAATGAGGTTTGAAGGGATCAGAAATCACTTCCAGGATCTGGGAAAGAGAACTACAAATAGCATCAGTGCTGATCTTCTCAGTACTTCAAATATTAAATGTCGGGGAAGGAGGATGGAGTTTTTTTATGAGGCATTGATAGATGATAGATGAGCCAGTCTTGGAGAATTTGGATAGGTCTTGGGTTTCCAGAGCACCGAGGTAGCTTATGGTGAGCACCGATGAAGGTTTGAATCTCCATTGAATGGGACGGAGTACAGCCTTACATGACTGTACAGCCGCACGCAGATCTTTTTAGGTACTCTTGGAAACATCAGGAAAGGTTAATGTGAAGAGCGTGACAGGTATTTGTACTTCCAGCATACAAAAGAAGGTCGAGGTGTTGAGTGACACATGGTTGTGTTCAAAACCAATAGATACTGCCGTAAAAAAAAATTCCTTTTTAAAAGCAGAATTACTGCTGGCTGGAAGCAGAGGGGTTAGCAGATAACCACCTGGAAAAGGGTCCGGGTGAGCGACAGGCTCAGTTTTCCTCTGCCTTGTCTCCCCAGACGTAACATCATAATTTTCAGATATCCATCCAGTCTGTTCCCAAAGGGAATGGCCTCGGTGTCAGTGGGTCACACCCCTGATAGTTTTGGTGACACCTGGAAGTGTCGGCTTGCACCGTGCCTGGGTCAGACAGTAGGTCAGTGGTAAAAATGTACAATTTACCATGTAGTATTCCTGATTCAGGAGCTGCAGGTGTCCCCTCCAGGTGTCCTGGTGGCTCCTGACATCTGTGTTCTGTTCCAGGTATTAAATGAAGCTGTTGGGGCAATGATGTACCACACCATCACGCTGACTCGAGAAGATCTAGAGAAGTTCAAGGCCTTACGGGTCATTGTTCGAATAGGCAGTGGCTACGACAACATTGACATCAAAGCGGCGGGGGAGCTTGGTAGGTCTCAGCTCTGCACCCCGATTCCCTCCCACATCCCTCTGAGTCTTTAAAGTACCTGCTGCTTCCCAGGAGAGCGTGCTGGCAAAGTGGAGTTGCAGGCAGGACCTCCCAAAGGGGGTTGATTCAGCCCTTAAAATTACAGGTGCAGTTTACATTTTTTGCACGTAGAGAATATTATGACAAGAAAACTTGGCCATGAAGCAAACAAGTGCAGTTTCAGAGGGCAGCTTTTAGGCTCATACTGTGTTAAAATTGTCCCTCGTTCCCATGCTGTCCCTAGATCCAGGTGCCCCCTTGTACTGACGAATATTGGCATGGCTGTTCTATTTCTGGCACAGGAGAGTTGATCTAGCTTTATAAAAATTGGAGGAAGGGTGTTTTATTAATTTTGTTAAGCAAGATTAGTCTCTTGATCTGATCTGGTTCTTGGAGTCATGCCCACACCGCTGGGAAGGCGACGTATCGGATGTAGGAGCAGGAATTGTGCATTGGGTTGTTGCTCCCTCCTTTGCCATCTCATCAAAGGTGTCTCAGGAACCTGAAAAAGAGATTTACTGTAGGGTCACGTTATATGGACTGCCAAAATAGGGAGGGCCACATTTTCAGAAAGGAGCCCCTATGGCCAGCTATGGGATTTTTCTGCACGCCCGGGTTTGTGGGGTGCGTGTAGGCTGCGTTGCATGGCTGTTAGACGGTGCTGGGGCCACACAATTTCCATACTAGGAGAGTTTAATTGTATCTGTGATTTCAGCAGCTGAGTTACAATCAGTTTTGATCATCTGATCCCAAGATTCAGTCTATCAAGCAGTCCTACAATAGTGTTTAGGATATTTTGTATTAAAGGTTATCTCTGGGGAAGTGAAGAATAACAGCCATTTCACGTGAGCCATTTTACAAGGATAATTGCGATAAGAGAGTTTCAAATAGTCATTCCTAAAAAAGCAATTCTCAATATAGTGAATTATTTTTTTTCGAGAGGAGAACAGTGTCTTCTCAATGTAATGGTTTCTTCATGTTTTTAACTCTTATTGTTATTATCCATTATAACAATGTTCTGAGGCTTTGAACATCAAGAAAGGAAAAATATAACGAATAAAGTAATGGGATACTGCAGTATAATCCTTCTTTTTATACTTGGCAAATTGGGTGGCCAAATGATGTGGTTTCAAGTAGAAAATGTAATGACTACCCACAAATGTAGCGTAAAGTTTAATTGGTATTGCTTTCCATAAGGTAGTTTTTAGACTGTGCAGTCAATAAATGACCAGTGTCTAAACACGGTGCCTGGCTGCGTGCTGTCAGCCGCCTGCGCCTTGCTGGCCAGGCTGACCAGTTTTGACCCACTAGAAGACACCCCCAGAACAAGATGCTGGTGTTGGACCATCCGCCGTGGGTATTTAACCCCCGGTGCTGGCAGCTCCTGCTCCTGGGGGCACGACACTAAATAACAGCATAAGAAGCTCGTGGGAAAGGCCGCCTGGTTTCATCCAGCTCTATAAGCAAGCGGTCCATCAGAAAAGGGACAAGTGCTGGCTTGGTGATGGGTTGGTGACAGGGACCCTCAGCGGAGCTGCAGGCCAACGGGGAGCGCTGCTGGAGCTGCCCATCACCCTCCAGCCTTCTTGTCTCTTCTCTTCCTGCGGGAGCAACCACGGCCTCTGCCTACAAATGGGCAGGAGGCCCATTTGATACTTAAACGTGTGGTCTTCTTGGGAAACCCTCCCTTCCCCTTCATTAGGGGCTTGGGCAGGCGGTCAGTGTGGTTTCTGGGCTGCACCCAAGTCCCCAACATAAATCAGAAGATCCCTTTGTGGAAGAGATGGGGAATGTAAAATGAGACAGCATCAGCTTTAGGAGCTCACAGGGACCAGAGCATCGTGTCCCTGTCACCTGAAAGGGAGAGAAGGTGGACAGTGTTTTCAGGGGTTGGTTGGCGGTGGGTTTTTTTCTCCCTGTAGAGTCAGTCAGCTTTCTCCTGGTTTCTGTAGGTCTTCCAAACAGCAACAGGGTGGAAAACAGTTTTAAAAACAGAAAAGCAGGTTCCTGGGAGCAGGGAGATTGGCAGGGGGGTGGGAAACAGATTTTCGATTTTGAATCAGTGCCCCTCACAGTAGAAGGGGATTTTCTGAATATCTTACTCTGTCTTTATCTCCTACTTCTGCATGGTTTCTACTCAAAGGCCCCAGTCCAGTGAAGCACTTAAATACACATCCATCTTCGAACGTGTGTTTAAATCGCATTGAATCCGGTGGGATATAAGCACCCTTACACGCGTTACTGAGCCAGACCCTGGACGGGGCAGTGACTGGGGAGGCATTTTCCATGAACTTAGTACTCACAGCTCCGAGCAGGGATGCAAAGGTTTAAAAACGAACCTTTTGTGGCAAGGGAACAAAAGGTCCATTACCGAGACCCGCAGTGGGGCAGGCAGGGGTGTGCAGCAGTGCTGGTGCTGGGGTGGAAGAGCTGCCCCGATGCAGCCATGCCCCCTGCCCTTCCCAAATTTTGGGAAAGCCTCCAGATTTTGTGGCAGAAGTGGTCAGTTCCTCCTGCAGGAGTGTGGGTGGGTGCTTGTGGCGGGTGGAGGCTTACCAAGGCGTGTTTTGAGTCGACTGTTTTGGCACTTGGTGGTGGAAGGAGAAGCTGGCCCCGCCACGCCGACCTGGTGCACCATCCTGCTCAAGTGCACCAAATTATTCATCCCTAAATAATTTAATGGTTGAACAGTCTTATTGGGGAAAAGGAGGGACTTCTGCCAGCGTGATTTAAGTGGCTTTTAAGGTAGATTACACTAAACAAGAATAAGCCTTTCTATTGCAAAACAAACCTTTGCTGCTGGAGTTACTCCTGCGTAGTTGTAACGCTTGAAATCTGCACTTGTCCTTACTCCAGAGAGATGCCGAGGTGTAGGGGACCCCTGAGCATTACCGGTCACGGTGGTGAGATTTTTGCAGAGATTTCAGGCTCCCGCATGTAAACCGCGCACGTCCTGGGAAAACATTACTCATAAAATAATAATAATAATAATAACAACAACAACAACAACAACAACAACATCATCATCATTAAAAAATGATGGGCTGGCTGGGAGATGTGAGGGTGAAGGGCCAGGAGCCCCTCTGCTTTGCTGGGGGGGGAGCGGTGGGGCAGGCAGCCAGGGCTGCCCCCCCTGAGCCATGGTTGTGCTTTGTGGTGTTGCCTCTGCAGGGATCGCCGTCTGCAACATCCCCTCGGCCGCCGTAGAGGAGACGGCCGACTCCACCGTCTGCCACGTCCTCAACCTCTACCGACGAAACACGTGGCTCTACCAGGCGCTGCGGGAAGGCACGCGGGTGCAGAGCGTGGAGCAGATCCGGGAGGTGGCCTCCGGCGCCGCCCGCATCAGGGGGGAGACGCTCGGCCTCATCGGCTTCGGTACGTTGGCGAAGGGCAGGCAGCCTGCGAATGGTGCGTGGAGTGCTGCCGGCCCCACGTTCAGCCTTTGAGGAAGACTCAGCGCCACTTCACTGCCCTAGGAAGGACCTAAAATGAGCATTTTTCAAACCCAGAAATGCTCCGAGGGCTGGAGCACCTCTGCTACAAGGACAGGCTGAGAGAGTTGCGTCTGTTCAGCCTGGGGAAGAGAAGGCCCCGGGGAGACCTTAGTGCGGCCTTGCAGTGCTTCAAGGGGGCCTAGAGGAAAGATGGGGACAGGCTTTTTAGCAAGGCCTGTGGTGACAGGACAAGGGGTGATGGTTTTAAACTAAAGGAGGGCAGATTTAGGCTGGATAGAAGGAAGAAATGTTTTACACTGAGGGTGGTGAAGCACTGGCACAGGTTGCCCAGAGAGGTGGTGGAGGCCCCATCCCTGGAAACATTCCAGGTCAGGTTGGACGGGGCTCTGAGCAACCTGATGTGGTTAAAGATGTCCCTGCTCACTGCAGGGGGTTGGACTGGATGGCCTCTAAAGGTCCCTTCCAACCCAAAGCATTCTGTGATTCTATGATTCATATAAGCATGTTTAAATGGGGAAACTGAGGCAAGGTATGTGGGTGAGGTTAGAGCAGGAGGTCCGGGTTAGCCTAGGTCTGTCTGGCAGGGCCAGGGTGAGGGCAGCAGCACGTCCCCGGCTGTGTACTCACAGCTGGACGTCCATGCAGGCACCCAGCTGATGTCCCCCGGTCAACCATGCATCTCCGGTGCAGCGGGACGGCATCAGGTGTGTGCATGCACAGGGAACGTTGCTGTGCACCGCTAACCAGGCACGTGCCGGGCTGCCGCACTGCTGCTAGCTGGAAGAAGTAACAGATAAATAAATAATTGAGGCTTGGCACACAGGGCACACGGAGCCTGCACAGCCCGTGGCAGGGACAGGCAGGGGGGTCTCCAGCAACGCCGCGGACATCCTTCCCCAGCACAGCGGCTGCAGTAGTGCTGTGCTTCCAAGCCACGACAGTTGTCTTCGTCATGCCAAATTAACCAGCCGTTCAGCGAGAGGCTGAAAAACCTATCACAAACAAGTTGCCTAAAAAAGGTGCTGCTTTTTTTCTTTCCTTTTTCGTCTTGCCTTGATAGACACAGCGCCGCAGAGGATTGTTTCTCTGCAATGTCCAGAGCTGCACATTGGTGGGGCTGAGCCGCGCGTTGGGCCTTCCCCACCAGACCTGCATGGCCGTGGATGGTGCCACGTGTTCAAATGGCCGTGAGCCGCCAGGTGCCTGATGGCCTCACTCTTCATTTTGTTTGTTTTTTAAAAAAAATTTTAACACAAGCATCTCACGTTTGCTAGAGCCAAGCCCAGCCCTCCCTGTGCAAGGCAGCCTGGGTTTGCCCTCCAGCCAGCATCCTTTTGGGGCTGTCTGGGGAGCCCAGGAGGTCCCAGGGGACCCCCACAGCAGTCCCCGGGCCAGGCTGGGGGTCAGGCCACGGGGCAGCTCACCCACATGGAGCCGGGGCGGTGGGAATCAGTTAAATTATCCCCTCTTTCCTTCGCACACAGGTCGCACTGCGCAGGCGGTTGCGGTCCGAGCCAAGGCGTTCGGCTTCAACGTGATATTTTATGACCCGTACCTGCAGGACGGGATAGAGAGGTCCCTGGGAGTCCAGCGGGTCTACACGCTCCAGGACCTGCTCTACCAGAGCGACTGTGTCTCGTTGCACTGTAACCTTAACGAACATAACCACCACCTTATCAACGACTTCACGATTAAGCAGGTAATTTGCCTCGCGCACACGATCGAGGAGAGCGCTCTGCTCTTCAGTGGGCAAACCCCAAGCGTCGGTGCTGGTCGTGGGTCCCTCTGCGGTCATGGCCACAGCGAGCCAGTGCCTTAGTGCCTACGGGCTACTTCTGAAGTACCTGGTTGCACCCAACAGCCCATCTGTCTCCCCACAGTGTTTACCGGGGGGGTAATGTGCTACAAGGTGAGCAAGCCCTACGGCCATGTGTGGAGGTGACGGTGGGAGCGGGTTTTATTTGCTGATAACCAGCCAGAGCTGGGCTTTCCATAGAAAAACCACATGCACTGAGATGGGGATTGCTCTGGGGCAGGAGCACAGCCGCTCAGCATGAAAAGCGGGGTGCAGTCCTGGCCGGAGGCACCCCAGGGTGCCTGCCGCTGCGTCAGGGCAGGTTAGGACAGGGTTACTGCACCGAGCTCACTCTCATCTCTCTCTCCCCGGCCGCTGCCAGATGAGGCAGGGAGCGTTCCTGGTGAACACGGCGCGTGGCGGGCTGGTGGACGAGAAGGCCTTAACTCAAGCTCTGAAGGAGGGACGGATACGAGGGGCTGCGCTTGACGTGCACGAGTCTGAACCGTTTAGGTAAAACTCTGGCTTTTTCTTGGGTTGCCATCTGTAGTGGCATGGCCAGGGGGTACCCAACAGCCACACGCCTTGTCACACAACACCGGTGCTGGGGGACAGTCCTGCTGCCCTGGGAAAACGCCTGGCACCTTGCGGCATCCATCAGGCGTGGGCGACACCGGGGTTACAGGTGTTGGAGGGGGACACTGGGAGCTTAGAACAAGCAATCAGCTTGTGGGTTTTGGGGTTTTTTTTAAAAAAAAAGCGCTCCTTAGTCCATGAGAACAAATTTACTGCGTTGAGAGTTGGGTGCTTTTGCCCACAGGCTGCTGCTGCGAGCTGGGAAGGGATCGGTTATAAGTAAGTGGGAGTAAAGCTCCTCTCACCACCGACTGGGGATGAGGGTAGTACTGGTATGTTGCTTGTGTTTCCAGAAACAATTTAAAAAAAAAAAGAAAGTGTGCTCCTACAAAGAGAGCCCCCTCCCACTTGCGCTGGGTGACCTGCAACCTGTCCCTGCATCTCCACACTGCCGCAAAAACACCCCCAGGCATTTATTCCTGTGGGAACGTTATGAAACCCAACCAGTGGGTTGGGTTTTCAGCCCTGTTGGCTCTGCACCCTGCACTGGAGCTGTGCTCCCTCCCCAGTGGTTCCATGGCCATTTCGGGCTGGCAGGACGCTGTTGGGCTCCTTCCAGCCCAGGTGCCACAGGCGAGGGACTGGGTGGGGACAGAGGCTTGCATACGCAGAAGGCAGGCCACAAGCCTGTTGCCATTTGTAATATATTTTATTCTCTTTTTAAACATGGATTCATCTTTCTTTTTTTTTCCCTCCCTGCTCCCAGTTTTGCTCAAGGCCCATTGAAAGATGCTCCTAATTTAATCTGTACTCCGCACACCGCTTGGTACAGCGAGCAGGCGTCACTAGAGATGAGAGAAGCTGCTGCTACTGAAATACGGCGTGCGATCACAGGTACCCTGCCCCGCGGGGAGGCTGGGGTTAGCTCACGTGTGCGCCTGGAATGTGAACCAGGAGGGGTAGAGCCAGGGCTTCACCCTGCCCGTGTCCCAGCAGGAGGCTAGGAAAGGGGTCGAACCCTGATTTTCTTCCAAGCAAAAGAGATGAGAAACCAAACTTTACTTTTCTGTCATTTGCGTACGTTTGTGCTTGGGTGAGGGGTTTTTGTGGGTTTTGGTTTTGTATGTTTTTAAATCAAGGGGGCACTTGTGCAGCATGGCCAAGACTAGTGTCTGCGACTGGGCAGAAAAGGGCAGTGAAGCAAGAATTTCTGCCCCCCCCCTTACTGGCGCTAACCCAAAAGATAGTGCAGACCATAGCCTGCTGCAGGCCAAAACTAAATCCCAAAGCAGTGAAGGCACCTGCGTCCAACCCTTGCTGTAACTGAGCTTGCTCCAAGATGGTGGGCATGATACTCCAGCAAATGAGGGGTTCTCTTGTCCTAAAAATTGCCCCCCCTTGTTAACGTGGATGGCATAACTTCATGTCTGGCTAGCCCCTGCTTTGAAATCAGCAGGCTCAAGACAACAGCTTTGGGAGTTAGGACTCATGGTAGGAAACTGGTCTCCAACCCTGCGCCTCGGGACAGCCAAAACGTCCTCCTGAAACAAGGGATATGGGATTTCCACACCCTCCCCGCCTTTACACTAACAAATGTAGTGAAATGGAAAAATTGTAGCTTATTATTAGAGGGTGATAAAGCTCGGACTCGCCTGACACATACTTACCTTTATTACCAACTCCAGGGCGCATCCCAGAAAGCCTAAGAAACTGCGTGAATAAGGAATTCTTTGTCACAACAGCTCCGTGGTCAGTAATAGATCAGCAAGCAATTCATCCAGAGCTCAATGGTGCCACGTACAGGTAAGCCGGAGAAGGGGCCGGTCGCAGGCCGCCGCGGCCGCCAGCTCCCCTGCAGAGCTATGGTTTGGGGGTCCAGCTATAAAGCGAGCACAAAAACCCGAGCAACAACTTCCACATTGGCCACGGCGAAGTCCCCCTCCTTGGGGACCAGTAGTCACGTCGCTGGGATTACTAACGCTGCTTGTTTTAACCACGGGTTTATAAAGCCTCCCTTTTATAAAGCCTTCCTTCTGGTGGGCCAGCAGTCACTCGTGTGGCATCTCCATAAGTGCCGGGACCCCCAGACCTGTAAACAAGCAGGACGTAACTTCTAAACGGAAGAAGTGATCGCAGATTTGCTCTGCACTTCTGTCCGTGCACTGACTGCTTGGGCTGTGAGCCTGGCCCAGCTTGCGGGTTAATAAGCCAGGGTAAAAAACTCCAAATAAAGATCCATAGCCAGGTGGCCTAATTTCCACCTAAATCCCTGAGATTGGGGTTCCTTATTGCTCTGCTTTGGATGGCTCAAATCACACTGATAGGAGACATTAGGGATGAGGACTCAGCTGGAGCATGGGCAGCCTTCAGCGTATCACCATTGCCAAAAATACTCTGAGATACAAAAAAAAATAGCCTGCAGGGCACCTCAGGTCATGTTACAGGGCAGCAGCAGGCAGGAGCGCATCTGGCAGCAGAGCCCCGAGCAACGCACGTGCCGTGGCCCTGCACGCTCACAACTGCCTGCAGGTCACAGGCAGCGATTGCTCACTTGGACTAGGAGAACGTGTAGGCTGAAACATCCAAAGCACCCCCCTTGGTCCTGCTCCTGACTGCTCCGAGGCACGTGAGCAATGCCATTACCCTGGGGACAAGCCTTGGCTTCCCAGCTTAACCTCTGCCTCCGCAGGGTGCTTCATCCTTGCTAAGCTCCTGGGGAGCCACGGCGCCGGTGCCCCTGTAAGCTGGCAGCTGGGGTCAGCTCACCACCTCTACGGGCAGGTAAAGCCGGCCCCTCTGGCCTCCCCCTCCGCCTGTCCCAAGGCGATGGCAGCAGCAGGGAGGTGCTTGCGGCTGGGTCCCTCAGTCCCCACACATCCAACGGATGGAGGGTTTGCCCCCACATTATGTCTTCCCTGTGGACAGGCTCAAGAAATTCTCATTTCTTCTCCTTTCCCAAACTCAGTGTCACTTCTTTGAATACGTATCATTCACCCTGCTCTTAGGAAGGAACACGGACTACGTCCAACCCCATTTTTTAGCTGTGCTTTCTACATGAGGAAGATGCAGCTCACCTTCTGTAGAGGGAAAACTTACAAC
Source organism: Balaeniceps rex (assembly GCA_013401315.1). Taxonomy (NCBI): domain Eukaryota; kingdom Metazoa; phylum Chordata; class Aves; order Pelecaniformes; family Balaenicipitidae; genus Balaeniceps; species Balaeniceps rex. The sequence continues at coordinate 44,231 of VYZW01030872.1, read as the reverse complement.
TGGGCATAGGTGTTCAAAGGTACTCACACGGTTCGGTTTCAGGGAGCATTTAAAATGATTCCTTAAGCAGCTCAAGAAATCAGCCTTTACAAAAGAGAAAGGTTGTCTCATGGTTCAACAACCATTTAGAAGGTACAGAACAAGACGCAGCCCCAGAATCACACCGGCCGCTTACCCAAGACCTGTGTCCAATGTGAACACCTCACCATGGCCATGCAGGAATGTTTATAGCTGATACAGATCACACCAGCAAAGGCCAGTCTAGAGCTCTGCAGGAGGAGCTGCAGGAAAAAAAGACCTGACAATAAAAAGGAACAGGGAAAGAAACAGAAGAGCAGAGAGAAATCGGCATCGTGGAGGCAAAGCAGCGTTACAGGCACAGGGGCGACAGCCACCACCCTTCCGTGCTCATCGTACACTGTGCTAGGGCTTACAGAAAACAGAAATGGGTGCAGAAGGGGAGCAGATGAGGTCCTGAGGGCGCTGGTCAGCACGTCAGCTCAGATACTGCTTCTGCTGTCCTGGCACCCAGTGAATGAGCTGCAAAAAAAGCAAAAGTCGCTCTTGGAGATGATTACTCGCTCCCGTCTGTACTTTACCTTTCTCTTGTACTAGCTTCTAGTCCGATGTCGTTCCTTTTGTCAAGGGCGTTTGGTTTCTGTTAAAGGAAATTAATTTGTGCCCATCTATTAACAGGATGCTAGGAGTCTGCCTCAACTTCCAGGCATCCAGCACAGCTTTTTTGGAAAAGCACTCAAAGCAAGTGATTTCTGTTCTAACAGCTTTTAAAAAAAAAAAAGCTGAGAGGGTAGGTGTTGCTGACAAGAAACTTCAGTTTCAGGCATAAAGGTTTCCGTTAATCCAAATCTCCTAGGAAATACGGGCTCCGACCCGGGGGGTTTACGCTCAGCTTTCCCCACTGCAGGCGCAGGGCCCGGGAAGAGCCTGCGGAACAGAAAAGCAACGTTCTCCTGCCGGGAAGAGTCTGTGTAGCTGGCTGCTGTTTATTTATACCTGTTGTTTTCTTCTCCCTCAGCCGATTGGCAAATTATGTGTCTCCTCATGCAGTTAAGCACCAGGAAATTGTTACAACAGGTCACGGTATCACATCTCTAGTATGTCCTTTTAGTATTAAAAGTGTTGAGTTCAGGCAAACAATGCAATAAAGGTTTAGAACAATCTGACTCTATCATCATCTTCCTCATCTCTCCTCTATCACCGGAGCGTTTGGGGTTCTTACACGTATGAGAAAGCACTCTATATAAATAAAACCTATTTCCTCGCCTTTCAAAGCATCAACTCTACTGGCTCATCAAGAAGTGCCTCCACTCAGACACGCCGTTAGTCACAGCTCGCTCAAGGGTTAAAACAAAACAAAAAAAACCCCTTATGTACACAAGTGTTGGTTGCAAAGTCTGCGCGATGCCGCTGCTTGCAAATCTCTGCTTTGAGCTTGGGCGTTAAGCCTACGCCAGTGCTAGTTTCAAATAATTCTGAACCTAACAAGCTTGATCCTGAACCTAACAAGCTAACCTCACGAGGCGCCAGCGTCGGCAGCTATCGCCGTGACCGTTCGTACTTCTGCGCAAGGGGAAGACGAAGCTGCAGGCAGGGAGGGAAGGGAGGAGGGGTCATGCAGGTGAAGTGACACACAGCAGTTCTGACCACAGCAGCACTGGTTTCACGTTGAGCTATCCCTTGTTATTTAAAAGAAAAACCAAACTCTGCTCTGGTAGAGAAGTGGGATCTCTTTGTGGCTTGTTTTCTCCATAGCCTCCGCACGGTGGTTGGGCGATGCACGGGGTCTGCGGCGAGCTCTGACGTGACCAACCTGCCTCTCTCTGTCCCCTCTGCCAGGTATCCCCCTGGGATGGTCAGTGTCGCACCGGGAGGAATACCGGCAGCTATGGAGGGCATCATTCCCGGAGGCATCCCTGTTACTCACAATCTTCCCACAGTGGCACATCCTTCCCAAGCTCCATCTCCTAACCAGCCCACAAAACACGGGGACAACAGGGAACATCCCAACGAGCAATAGCAGATAATTTAAAAAAAAAAAAAAAAAGATTCAATAAACTTGGGACCAAGAGACATTGGAAAAGAAGTTATACATGAACTAAAAAAAGAATTTGATACGAAATTTGTAACGTTGATTTTGGACAGACGCATCATTGGTGTTCCAGTGTTAACGACAAAGCGATAGCAGTCAAGACTGGGGAGAAGCCCTTGAAGAAGTCACCTGCTTACTGAAGCGCTGAAAACTAGGATGTGATACATTAATGATCAACTTCTGTTATTGTGTGTTAAGTTTCTTCATCTGTGCATCAATCACATGAATAAAAATAGATTTCCCCCCCCCCCCTCCTCAATTGCTTGGGAAGAACAGGGCTTCTGCACCTGTTTGCAAACCATTGCATTAAGCAATCCTTGCAGAGTTAACATAGAAATGTAAGAGGAAACCATTATGTGGCTTCAGCCCTTTCCTTACTCTTGTATCTGGTTACCTCTTCTAACGGGAGGCATCAGTACTGGCTTAGAAGAAAAAAAAAAAAAAATAGTAATAAATAATAATTCTTTTTGCAGTCTCACAGGGCCAGTGACATGTAACAGAAGTTCTCCTGCCAGGTTTAAGTTTAGCTATTCCAGACGGGATCCATGGGATGGGGAGGGCAGAAAGGGCTCCTGGCAACGGCCGCTGCCCTCCCCGGCTGATGAAAAAAAAACAAACTGCCAGTCTCTTCTCTGCCCAACACATTGAATAAAGTAGCTGTGCATCCACCTACGCCCTGCAATGATGCAAGAAAAAAAAAAAAAAAAAAAAANAAAAAAAAAAAAAAAAAAAAGAAAAGAAAAAAAAAGAAGAAAGTATTAAGTTTCACACACTATTTGTACTCAAATATATTTTCTCAGTTTTAAATCTGCAGCTATTTTATCAAGTGGAAAAAGTCTTGAGCTGGAAAGGGTTCAAGAATAATGTTGCATTTCCTTATGTCTCAGGAAACACTTTTTATGGTAACTTGTCAGACTGTCTATGAACAAAACCCACTTTTTTAGACATTGATAAAAGTCTTCTTTTCTTCACGTGATATTTTATACAAGAACACTTCAAAATGTGTTATTAGATGTGACTGATTTTAACAAATCCTATTAGATTTGTATCAACTAGTTACATGTTATATTCATAGTCTTTTGTGAATCATCGCCTTTTTGTTTTTAAAAAGATGGCCTATGTTGAGCCTTTGTATGGGTACATTCCTGTTTCTGTGACAAAAAAAAAAGAAATCTTAAGCTGTCCCAAACAGAAAAAAAAAAAAAACAATGGCTATCAGAACTATGTTTTGTTTTAGTGTGTTACCGTTATTGTATTGTTTATTGTAAAGGTGGACATTTAGCGTTCAGTGCAGTTTTCAATAAAAAGTGATAAAATTTCTATAATTTCTGAAAGGTAAGAGCTCTCGCTGCAATCCGACTCATGCTTTAAGTTGAAGACGTTGCGAATGCACAGCAAGGTACAGAAACGCAACTCTGATCGCTGTGCCCTCCTCTGAAACCAAGCACAATTTCATCGCAGAGAGCAGGTAAGTTTTCCTCGAGCCTGACTCCGGTACCTCCGGCACTCGAGCCACAGCTGGGACCCGCTTGTGTTGTGGCCAGCAGAAGGGCGACGCTTGTAGAGCCGCGATTTGTGCCAGCCGAGGATCGGTCCTTGGCTTCCTGCAACAGGCTTCGAGACGCGCGGCAGACGCGGTTCAAGCTGGCTGCGCGCAGGTCGGTTTTAAAATTGTGCTGCTGGGGAAACGCTTGCTGAATTTTGTTTGCTATCCATGAGCTGTAAACTTCCTCATAATTTGTGAATATTTAAAATCAAGCGGGACATGATATGTGGATAAAGATCGCTATGGTTTCCATTAAGCTACGAAGGCAGCTACGCCTTGACCAACATTTTTTTGTATGTACTCAAGAAGTGAAGCATTAACAAGCTGCTAGGGAACAAAGCTGAAAACATGCCTGAGAGGTGCTAGCAGCTTCAAGCCTCGCCAGACAAAAGGCCCGTTCTTTCCCTTCCACCCCATCTCTTGCATCGCGTCAAAGAGCGCCAGCACAGCCGGTGTTAGATGGGACAAAGAGCTCGGTCTGGAAAGGGACCAAAAAAAAAAAAAAAAGCTGAAACCAAAAAGCATCTCTGTTACAAAACTCTGTATTTTGTTTGCTGTAAATTAAACTGGAAACTAGTTACCAGCTTCAAAGACGTTAAAGAGGTCACCTTTCATAGATGAGTGACCGCTGCCGGGGATCGACACGGCACCCAAGTGATTATCCATGACCACCACGAGAAACCAGGAAGATAGGACAGGTTAGTTACAGAGAAGGTGTTTGGGAAACACTGAAATGACGGTAAAACCCAAGAGGAAAATGTGTAATTGATGTTAACATTTAGAGTTGTTTTAAAAATAAACTAGCTCTGGTACTTTCATTTGTTTTTAAATAAGCAGTTGCATCCCAGGTGGGTACCTGCGCCGCAGGATCTCGTGCGCCGGTGGTTCCTCGTTGCATCCGCTGCCAGCAGTGGACTCCGCAGCAGGACAGCGAGAGGCTTAGCTCACACCCCCCAGAAAACAGCAAAATGCTGTCGTTTTCACCCAAATCCCAACCTCCCTCTCAACCAAACCAAGGACGGATGCAAACGCAGGCAGATGGCTTCTACTGAAGTGCCACAAGCTCAACAAGAGCAGAAATTAAAGAGACCCCAAGGGTTACAAACTATTGGATACGTTTTAGTAACAGACTGCAGTTTTAGGAGTTCCCCTCCACTGTCAGGTTTCAAGCGCCTGCACTGCAAACACCAGCAAAATGTGCAAAGATCCACGGAAGCGGATCATCGCAGTCAAGATATGCCAAAGCACCGGGAAGCGGCATGCTGCAACCTTTGAATGGAAAATCATTGGGTAAAGAAACGGGAGACGAACAGTCGCTGCTGAAGATTTGTGCCGTTACTTTGCTGACGGAGCCGCACTGCTGTTGTCACACGCAGGCAGGCAGGGAGGCTCTCCATCGATGATGGATGTCAGAGTAGCTTAAAAAAAAAAAAAAGGCAGCTTGAAGGTGACAGACACTAAAAAAAAAAAATCCTAAAAAAGGGTTAAGGGAAGTTACTGAACAGAAGGGGGGAAAAGGAAAGGCAGCAATTAAATAAGGGTCTCAACGCACACAAACCAATTTTGTTAACGGAGCGAACGCAATCTAGTAATATTTGCCATAAGCCATGCAGCAGAACTTTGGAAGAATCCAGAATTACTAAATTTTAATATATTAAAAACAAAAGAAATACAGGGATTTTCACTGAGGAATTCATAAATAAAACCAGAAAAAAAAAATGACCAGATGTAAAGGAGGTAGCAATGAAAAGCCAAGTTCTGTGCTAGGAACGCATGTGCTACTGCGAGCGATGAGGAAAATAACGTTGAGAACCCCAATTTTTATATATATACTTGGCTAAAAGAGCAGAACTTGCCGACAAGCTGCAAGGTAGCGTTTGCAAATTAATCTCAGTATTTGTAAACTTTCAAGTATGTAATTCAAGGAGCGTACCCATTAACATACACTGACTACTGTGCTAGCACAAAGCAGGGGTTTGCATCTCTTTAATCTACAAGTACATGAGGTTTGGATTACTTTGATTTTGAAAAAGATACTTCACCAGTTCCAAAGTGACCCGTGAAGCGTGTTAACCTGAACATACCATTTTACAGCACATCAGAACAAAACAATAATGATCAAGAAAGCCAAGAGCTCTGAAGTACCAGGACTGCCCTCTCATACCAGAACTAGATAAACGTCAGAGAGCGCGGTGCATGCTTTTGAAAAACAGCTGAACTGACTGCACGGTGAACTTCCACTTGCTATGGTGAAGTGCTGGCTGGGGACAGGGATCGTCGGGCGACAACGCAGGCTGCCCACATACAGCAACGCGAGGTAAGGAAAGGCGTGCTCGTCGGATTTGGCTCAAGGTAGACTTTCACATTGGTTATTCTCCCCATGTTACAAGGAAGCTTTGCTTCCTTAAACGGAACAGTACTGCAGAAAGCAAAAGGGGGGGTGTTAAAATTCTGCACAGCATTTTGCACACCCCTTGAAGTAGCCTACCGAAGGTAGGAGCTTATCCTTTTGTCCATTCAAATGGTGGTCTGCACAGGGAAGCTAGTCCTGGGTAAGCTGGGATGTGAATTTACAGCGATCTGCTTACTGAATGAGATCTTCTGAAGCCGGCATACTTAGTCCTGAGCTAGAAGGACCTCCAGAAGCGTACTGGGTTACACCACGACAGATTAACGCCGCCACCAAGCACACGCTGCAGGCCAGCTCAGATCACGGAAATTCTCATCCCAGCTTACTCTGCGTTCAGTTCCCCTGACAGAAAAGCTTTAAGTCCTCAGCTAGACAAGGTATAAAAGGATTTCACTGGAAGGTAAGAAAAAGGACAAAATAATAATTAAAAAAAAACAATACCAATTTAGAAAGCGAACTTGAAACAGGACCATATGCTTGTGAAGAACCTCTTCGGTATCTGCGGTTTGCCTGTTTAGTTCAGGTAAATCGTACGTACGTTGCAGATAAGCATGCATTCTTTTACCTGACAATTTGCACATGCACCAATCAGAGGAGATCTAATGGCCAAAAAAAGGTGAAGGCATTTCATAATAAACCTCAATGGAATCTGTGATGGGAAAATTGCTAAGTTAATACAGTACTTCATTATTTCTATACTTTTGGTGTCGTCACCAAGTTTATGAAGGAGTTGTGCACATTTCAACACCATCTAAGCAGCATTTGGAAGAAAAAGCAGCAAGTTCCTCAGGGTTTCCATAGCTCTGAACTACATAAAAATATGTGCTATGGGGCTTCTTTCCAAATTCTAATTAAAACAATTTCATCTACTGCAAAATTCCTTAGTCAACCACCACACCATCAAAAGTGCTTTTCAAGACAACCTGAATTGCACTGTATATGCAAAAACTGGCATTAACCTTTAGTGTTTAAGTGAGATTTTTAGATAAACTTTATCCATTACAGGTTACATGGCTAAAGTTATCAAATATGATAAAATTTCTACTGGAGAATATACTCTGAACTTACATAAGTTTAAGTATGGCCACATCAATCAGCATGCAAGAAATTCCCAGGTTTACATACTGAGAAATATATAACACAGTGCTTTTAAAAACAACTTTAGCATAGATTCTTCTTTTTAATTAGAACTGCCAAGTGTATTCTCACTAGATTTAATGACCGAGGAGTAACCCTTTAAGAGGGTGTTTTTTCATTTGCAGCAATGTTTACGTTGATGAAAGAATAAATGATAAAGTGATAGATAGTTTGTATCACAGCAAGACAGTTTTGACAATATGAAATTCTCAATCATGTCCGAGTTCTCAAATTTCACACAATTTTCTTTAGTGTATGCTCACCGGAATAAAATCCCTGTATTTTAGGTCACTTCTCTGAATAAATATTCTTACGTATACTGAAAGGAAACTATTAACTATTAAAAAAAAGAAAAGAAAAAGAAAACAGAAAACTTTTTCAGGAAACAAATCATTTCACTCAATGAAAAATTTAGCTTCTCTTCCAGTTTGTTCCGTAGAGTTTAGATTTTATTATACGGGCACAGCAGTAACTAAAATATTAGTGAAATAATGAACGTATTTTTGCTTATGACTTGCTGTGGATATTTTGTGCAAACAAAAAAAACCTCACAATCTGACCTGGGCACTAGTGAGATTTCACATAAAAGGGCCTTTCACGGAAATGTGTCAGAGTATCTAAAGGGTGATGTAGAATACCAAGTTCTACTGTAAAAGAACCTCGGAGGGAAGAGATATCCACCTAACGTGTGCTTTCATAAGTGCCCTTATTTGAAAAATTTCTTCGCAATAATTAAGATGCTGGTATACTTTTCCTATTACACAACCTCTTACACAACCACATGCGGTACATTTATAGACAGATTTACAATCAGAAAGAAAAATGGTTTTTTTCTGTCTTGATAATAAAATTAGCTGTTTTTTGTTTTTCTTTGTTTTTATACAAACTGTAGTCCAGCCCATTTCGCTCTCTTCACGCAGCCGATGAGCTGCTAGATTCTCTCCGTGCCAGTTAGAAAAATCCTTTAACAGCACGTTTCCCCTAGAATTGGGTCGTTCCACAATGAACTGCTGGAGCACAACGCTAACTCCGGGTCAGACACTCTGCGCTGGTAATTTTCAATTTCTTCATCGTCATTCATCATCATCCTCCTCATCTTCCTCGCCATCGGAAAGGGATGTACAAGGGCGGATCTGTCGGTAGCGATCGAGCCACTTCTCTACCATCTGGGTGACCAGCGGATGATTGCGCCTACGAGAGCTTTTCTGCATCGCAACGAGAACCCCTCCTTCCGTCACACAGCAGTCCAGCCATTCCCGAAGCAGCTTTTCTTGCTGCTCCTCATTACCTATCTTTGAGGGAGAGAAAACGGATTGAGAATGAAGCTTGAAACGTTACCAGCAGCTTTAAGCAAGCCACCCGTGATATTCTGAAATACCCAGGCTAGGGGAGCAGTGCAGCTCCTTGTCGAAGCTGACGGAGTTAGCGTCCTGCTGCACCGCAGCTGGGAGTCTCCAAAAGCCAAACTGATGGTTCAAAACGCAGTGTGCAAAATTTGAAGGCTCTGGAAATATTCTCCAGCTATTCTTCTCTTCTAAATTTTTCAGATGTGCATTTCCAATACAGCCTTCCTGTATTTCAATTACTTGTGAGCAACTAATTATTTACGGTAGGCACAATATATAAGGAGGGTAAGTCCTAACTGCTTTACAAAGCAGTTTTTAGGAGTCTAGCAGTTCTTGACATGAAACATTTCCTCTTTAAGACATAATAAATGCAGTGGCTTGCTGAAAAAAAAAATCTCTCTCTAGACTTAAAGCCTGTACTTTTTCTTCTTTATCTACAGGATATCCACTTTTTGCAATTACTACAGGTTTTCCAATCCTCCCTTGCCCCATGCACACACTTTACTGAAGTGGTACCCTGAGTTTTTCATAGTTACGAAAGACAAAACGAGTTGAGTTTCATTAGAAAAACAGGTAAAGCATGCTGTAACTACAGGCCAATTTATGCCTCATCCTTTTTATTTAATTATTTATTTATGCCTCATCCTTTTTTTGTAAAAAAAAAAAAGAGGCATATTTCAGTCTCACATTGGTGTCAGAATCCTTATTTCTGGGTCCTTTTCAAGGTACACTTGTATACACACGCACAGTGAAGTTACAGTCAATTTACAGAGCTATAAATAAGCATCAAATTTGTGGGCAAATATCTTTCAGAATCACCTCAAATGATGGGGAAGGGAGCAGAATTAAACAGAACGGCACACTCCCTGCAATTCTTTGAACTGCAAAAACGTATGGGGCTACAGAGATTGGTGAGGCCGCAGCTTAGAAGCGGCTGTGACAAAGGCTACCAGCTCCACAACCATTTCTTACCTCTTGAGCAGAAAGGAAGTGAATGTGCAGTAATTTCCTCTCGCTATCCACCAGCGGTAGAAAAGTAACAGTAACATCATCATCAGTGTTCAAGTTAGCACCAGCACCTCGATTGCCATAACCATCGTTCTCCATGGCAACCAGAGCAGAGAAATGGCCCCTTGTGTAGCCCAGAGCAATAGGACTTTTCCAACAAAAACTCTGTTCCCATAACAAAGGCAAATATACACCTACGGCAAATTAAAACAAAGGGTAAGACTCAGAACTACAACGTTCAACAACGAAGAATTCTGATACAAACCTTTTGCTTTTGGCTGAACACAGTAACAGCAGCACATGACAAGCATTTAAAATGTACTCGGTTTGATTTATGCTAATATAGGTCACACTTTTCAGTACAGCTAATTATTATTAGGTTAGCATGAGATTAGTCAAGTGTCTCTGCAACCATACAAGTTTAGACATAAAAAGCCATTACAATTACAACCAATACCACGTTACCATTCCCCTAAAATCTATGATCTATAGTATAGTGATGAACAAAAAACTAGGTTAGAAAAAGCAGTCTTCTATGTTTGGTAACTCTTCTTAAAAATACCAAATTTAAAAAAAAAAAAAATCAGGGTCTGCATCACAAAAATAAAAGCTACAGTCAGATGTCTACTTTTACCAGAACAAAAATTGCACCATCTGCTTACAAAACTTATTATTAAAAGAACTTACTGCACTAACCATTATTTAGTACCTAAGTATGTAGCCTATCCCAGCCACAATGGGACTTCTCATAAATATTGTATTGATAGATTAAATTAACCCACATCAATTATACATATCTAGTCTCAAAAAGAAACCACCCAAAAGCTCAGATTGCGCTCAGATACAACAAATTACTGATGTCACAGATTCTGACAGAAACTGCAGTTTTTCTCCCCACCATTTTTAGCAATAAAGACAGTAATTCACTTGAGGTGTGTGAAGTCTCAAAATAAAACTGGAACTCTTTTCTTCTAGGAACATAAGTAATTCTTGGTGTGTACTGCTGCAAGACAACTTAAGCAAAAGCATGCCTTACCTTGTGACAGTTTAAAAATAGCCACGCATAAACTTAAGCGTACACGTAGCATAGCAACCTCATAGTACAGCTGCTGCCAGTAAGTTAGGAACAGACGCCGCAGCAAAACAAGGCACTTCTCCTCCAACATCCCTGGAGATGGAAGGGCAACGCTAACATGGAAATCTGAAGCAGGGAGTGGTTTTGGAGGTTTTACTTAAGTTTAGAACTCTTCTTTCTTTGCTGCAACAAAAATTACGGGCGGCTACCGGTAAATATTTGTCCCTTTTTTCCCCCCATTCTTGAATTAGCCATCAAGAAATACCTAAAAGTCTTTCCATTTCTTTTAGATTAAGATTCACACAAGTTTTTACAACATCTAGATCTAAGGACAAATCCATTTAATACCTTCTTAGCGCTCCCTTCTACAATGAAGTCTCACTGTAATTCAATGCTAAAAACAAAAGATGCAGAACAAGGGTTAAGTGTTAACCAAAAAATTTCAAACCTTTACATTTAGGGAAAGAACCAAACATCTGGTCAAAATTCAGAGTTACATTGAAAATAACATACTAACATGAATAGTATACTAACTAATGAAGACAGTCCCTCAATTCCCGGAAATTTATTCTTCATGCGTACGTGGAGAAATAACTTCATAAACTTTTTTCCAAGCTTTAGCTTGAAGCATCAGCAAAACAATCAAGCATCGAGGGTTGCAAACTGACTTATTAATATTGTATGCTTCACTTAAATATGACGGTGCTATCTATATACATGCTGGTTAGGTCACCGAGGCCTTTCAGAACTGAAAGCACCAGCACCCTCATGACTGCTTACCCCTTTTCTTCCACAAGTTATCATCACAGAGATGTATCAAAAGGTCCCCTCCTTCCACTCACCAGCTGGGTCAGCTCCTCACAACGCTTACGCTAGTGTGGTGGACTGACCTTGGCTAGCTGCCCAGCACCCACCCAGCCGCTCACTCACTCCCCCTCCTCAGCGAGATGGGGAGAAGATACAATGAAAAGCTTGTGGGTCGAAGTAAGGACAGGGAGATCACTCACCAGTTACCATCATGGGCAAAATGGATTTGGTTTGGGGAAGATTAATTTAATTTACTGCCAATTAATACAGAGTTACTTCCCTGCTGCCCCAAACTGGTAGATTTTGGCCCCAAGCACTACTCAGTGTTGTCAGGGCTACAGAAATCACTGACAAGCAAACGGTCTCATCTCTACAAATACCTCATGTCTCGGCTAACGACACAGAACTCCTGTGTCAGGCTTAGCTACGTGATCTGTTCAGGAGTGGAACTCATCTGTGTACCTCAACATTATCTCTATGTAGAAGTTCAGCAACTTTCTGGAAAATTTATCACTGTTGTTTTATCTTAGTAAAAATGCCACACTAGTATTTCCCCAGGTCAGAAGGCTGTGTTACACTTTCCATTCCTCCTCAACATTATGTGATGAGCTGCACAAGGGAATTTCAGGCATTACCATGGAGAATATCTAGTGCTCTGAAGATTTATAAGAGTCAATCTCATATAAACTGAGAAGGTAGTGTGACAATACTGGCGATGTGTACACAAGCCACAGAAAGTAAAGAGTATGAGCTAACACCTACCCTGGAAGCCATCCACGTAGGATTTAGTTTCTCCAGCCTGATCTGATAATAATTTCAGTCAGACACCTCTTTTCCTGTTTAATTTTAAAAGCTGTATATGCATACCACTAAATATATGCAGCTAGACCAGGAGCACACTTAAGGCCGAGTAAATGGATCTTTCACTGTCGAAGCCTTAATATTTAAAGAAGCATTAACAGTCAATTGCAATCTAGGAAACAAGGAGGCTGTCAGTTATGGGATTCACAGCAGTTACAGCAAGGATGCCAAATTGGAACAAGGAATCCCAGGAGAAAAAAAAATTCTGATCAGGGAGATTTCGGGGCCATATAGGGGGTTTACAGTACCTTCCAAGATGCTACGAACTGAACCATGACAATAAGTAAGCGTTAAAAAGATCCTTTTCCCCATCTCTATTATAACCCACAATCCTTCTTTCCTCCTTCTTTTTTGGTGAATGTGATCTTAAACACAGGCAGGGTGCTATACAGCAAGTCAGAGAAGCCCAAGCACCCCTCAAAGTTTCACCGAAGGGGCACGTGCTAAGCAAAGCTCTCACGCAAGCCCAGAACAGCAAGTCTCGTACCATTTACAGGCGACTTGTCTTGGCAGCCCATACTACTCTGAGTCCGACGGCTGTTTGGTTTCAGCTGTGCTGCTAGCATTTAATTAGCACACATTAACCACAAAAATGTGGTTGGACAAGGATAGAAGAGTAACTCCAGGTAATTTGACACGGAACTCCTAAATTCACCTGTTCACAATGTTGCATGTTTCTATGTATGGATGGATGCAGCTTTTGGCAAGCACACCACAAGTCATAAATATTTGTCTGACTAAATTCCTGGAAGCGCGTGTCTAGCAAAAGGTTGTCCCAGACACCCGGTTACCTTCTGGTTCACAGAGCAAGAAAACAATTTCAGCATATTTAGGCCACGTAACACTTGTCTGCCTCAATGCCCAAGCTATAAAATAAAAAACAACTCAGCCTTTCAGTTAAAAGCAACACAAACCTGAAGCATCAGATCTGTATCACATGAATAACTGTTCTTTCCCAGTCCATCCTTTCATCATCTCAAATAAAAGATAACATATAACTACAAAGAGTACCAAATTTTTACACTCTTCAAAAAAAGTATTTCATTTCCTCACATAAAGAAGTTTTGTCACTGCCCCAAACTTACAAGCCAAACAGCTCCTCAGATTTTCTGAAGACTCTAAATAGCTTACGCATCTGACATTAACTCCACAGCCTGGAGTTCTTCTATATAAGGTTTGCCACCTTCCAAAGTTAGTGTACTTTTTTAAAAAAAAAAAAAAAAATCACATTAAGAGATGTTGCAGGAAGTGCTTTACTAAGCTATAAATAAATAGTGATGGATTGGTGAAAACAACTGTAGGGCAGTAGTCAAGCAGATACACTTGAGGCCAGGAAGACAAACCACAGGCAAAAGAAACGCCCTAAAACCCTGTAACACAGCCGCAGGGCCTGATCAGTTCTTTCCACATCGGTTTTGTTTACTGCTGAGCATGTACAGCTGCTCCCAATCCCCTCCTATGTTTTTAATCCTGTAGACAGGCAAATATTAAAGTGTTAGCATCTAATACAGAGGAAAGTCACCCAAGGTATTTGGCCTGCAAAACAGAATACACATCTTTAGAAATCTACAAACACACATCTAAGCAAAACTGGACTGAGTCAGCTAAACATCTCTGTATTTATCTGAAGGATAGCTAGGCTGTTTGTCCAGAAGACTAGGGGGAGAAATGGTGGAAAGAACCCGATCAAATGATGCAAAATTGTAGTACTACTTGAGAAATAGGTCGGTAGTAACATCATACTTGTGAATTACTGAAACAGAAAAATTTTAAAAATTTCCTTTTAACTACATCATGGAATTCACTTTTACAGGAAGTGAGATTTACCTTACCAGTCGATCAATATTTTGTAATTGTAACCAGGTTACCTAATCTTACACCTCACATAATAACTGTTGGTACAGCATTTATGAACAGAATTCCTTCCTTTTTAGGCTCTATGGCATATATTGAAGTTGCCACCTCTTTCACTTCAATAAACTACAAAAAAAACCAGCTCAACTTTATCATTCTCCACCCTACTTTAATTTCTCTACCCTACTTTGTATACCCTTGCCTCTCGCTTTAAGGGTGACTCCTTTTCACCGCTCTGAAGGGCTGCTTCACAAATTGCCTCCTGTGAGTGACAAGGCATGCCCCTTCGTCCCGAAAGAGCAGCCAGCAGATACCGCTGTCACTCTGGCAAGAAACTACCCCAATGCAAACACCTTCTGCCTGCCTCGCCCCCAACTTTATGAGCCTCCTTCAGAAAATGCTAAATTCAGTTTAGTTTCTAAAATTATCATCTACAGCCATTAGTACCACAAGCGAATGGAATTTCAAATTCCATTTCTTAAACCTCTTGTGTCTTACAGCAGTACAAACCACACTTTTGATAAGTTTTCACCAGAGTATTTTATATCAATTATAGACTAAAGGCATGTTGAGTGGAGGTCAAAACACATTTTTGCTGTGGCTACAGGCAGCGTGCCCACTATACAATGAAAAACTGCAAGTTTTGAGGAGATTGTTCTGTTCTTTTTAATAGCTAACGAAAATTTACCTACAACATAATTCCATCCTCTTCTAGCTAGTAACTTAATGTCACTCTCCCTTCAACTGCCTTTATGTTCATGATTTATAGCTGAACCTTTTCTAAAATTAAATTTGAAAAACTAAAGGCTTACCTTGAAAGCGGGTATATCCTAATGTTTCTCCTCGGAAACTCTTATAATATTTTACTCCATAAACTATAATTGGTCTTCTAAGAATATGTGCAAGTACAAAAATGTGTGTCTGCTCCAAACTCGCTCCAGGCTGAACCAAACACAAAGAAAGACAACACTTGAAACAGAACTCATCGTTCTCTACTTTGAAATTTGAAATACAGTCTCCAAATTGAGACAGAAAATCCTTTTAAGAGCCATCTAGCTTTGACAGGAAAAATGAGAGACTGGAAGACTATTACATATCAGTTGGAAATAAGCAAAAACATTTCAGCTCGCACAAAAACTTAATCTGTCAGTAATAATTCTTTTTCCTGTTGCCCAGATTCAATCGAACATATTTCATTCCCCAGTTAGAAGTGAAACCCTACATAATGTTTAGTCTAAAAATAATTCACTCGTCTGAGGAAAGGTTAAGGTAAATACCTTTTGATGATAGGAAAAGAGCACATCCAAAACAAATCACAAGAAAATAGCACCAAAATCACATTTATGCTTTAAAAGAGGAGTTAAAAATATTCCTGTAGTTGAAAGCTTATAGGAATGTAAATCTCATTTTGGAGGGGAGTTATAAAATATCATCTCGCTTAGGTTTTAGAAGTGTAAGCTTACAGATTTGTAGATATGTTCTGGGAGGTAAGTGTTGCAGGAGCTAGGAGGCAGGACATTAAATGGATGATTGCACATTAGTTAATTCTACAGACTTCACTCCGACACCAAAAGAAACAGACTTTTTTTGTACTGTACTGCTTAACGGTAAGCTCAAAAATTATAATTTTAAATGTACTTTTCCATCTTGGCAGGAAGAGTCTGCCCAGTAATACTTTAAGACTGCTGGCTTAAGAATGTCTTCCTTCATACATGGAAATTCTTATTCCTGAAGAACACTCCGAGTTTTTGAAATTTCTTATCAGAAAGATTAAGTATCCTTTCTCACAGCCATCTTCTAAAGCAGCTTTCTTACCTGGCTCGCAAGAGAGAGTATGAATGCCCAATCTTCCTGCCACTGTTCCTCTCGCAATGAGAAATGTAAACCAAAGCTTTGGGAATACCATGATTCCCACTCTTTCCAGCGTGTCTAGAACCTAAAGTGTTAGGGAGAG
>VYZW01030872.1:6776-22804 GCA_013401315.1 Balaeniceps rex | reverse complement strand
GGGGGTGGGGGGGGGGGGGGGGCGGGGGAGTGAGAGTATTTTCAACCCTACTATATTTAGGACAGCTTCAATCCTAAGCAGTAGTTTTCCACCCATCTGAATGACTTCACCTCCCCCTGGTCTACCCCAATGGACAGGTACGGTTTGCTGAGAGACTTGTTCTTGTACAGAACACCCACGTTCTTAGTCATTGCATGCAGACTTCAACAAAATAGTTCAGAGAACCCCAATGGTCTGCAGGCCACACTTTAAAGGTTAGAAAACAAGAAATGGGAAAACAAATGGGAGAACTATTGAGCTATGACACAGAAAATGCCACTACTGACAACTGTTCCAAGAGCTTCACAGACCGGATCTGCAACTGTGGATCTACCGTTATTAAAAAAAAAGGAGGGGGGGAGGGAGGGGGCAGAAAATTGTGTAATGGGCAAAACTCCTGTGACTCCTGTATCACATAAAACAATAAACACACGTTCTAAGACTCTAACATTTGCTACACCTTAAAGATTTGCTCATGGCCTGCATTTCCATACAGGATAAGTAATAAAGGTTGCTAGGCAGATCAGCAACTAAAGAAACTTCGCTAGCTTCAGCACAATTGTGAAACTTAAATAAGGTAGTAAATCAAATAGTGAAACAGAAACATCTAGTATGCCTTCAGGCAGTCTAGGGGATAATGACTGGGCTCTAAGTGGTATTTCAAGGGCACAAAGTTCTCTCAATTCCAGTGTCAGATCTGCCAGTCCTGCTCGGATGTCCAATACCCTAGGGCTTCTAAAAGTAAAGTCCACATTTAGGCACATGAGTTGCTACTGAAGCATACTATTGCTTGGTGTAGGCAGAGTGTTGTGGGGTGGTCGTCTTCTTTGCAATTGTTTTTTTTTTTTTTTTCCTAAAACTAAAACTGGCTTACGGTGGCCAGCAATCAATTTAAAAGTTTTGCACTCTAACGTCTGTGCATTGGCTCTTCAGGAGGATCCTATCCATTTATTTGAAAGATTGAGTGGAAACTGGTTCCTAAACTACATCATACAGTTAATATCTGAATAGGATTGTGTGATTTATACCACTATCCTTGGAAATGCTGTCTCAAGACCAACTGCTAACTGTTGAGTACAAATGATGTTCAGTTGACTAAGTGTGAGGAAAGTGGAAATACACTGACAGTCTTGACATACAGAAGCTTTTCAACATTCTTATTCCTTAATTATTTAATGGCTATTACATGTGTCAAAAAGCTGCACAGTGGCTTAAGATGTATCTCCTGAAAATACCGAACAAATTCCTCAGTTCTGGTGAGAGCAACATTTCTGATGTGTGTTATGAAATCACTGTTACCCCTCTTTCCCTTCTCTCCCCCAAACAGCAATGAAGCGTTAGTCTCTACACACTTCGCACACCCACGCTGTCTGCCTCTCATACGTGACCCACAGAATAAGACTGAATACAGCACCTCAAACAGATAGCTGTAGACAAGTGGTAAATATTATCCAGACTTTCTGAAGAGGAGGAGACTAGGTAACACTCAACCAAAGAGGTTCCAAATACAATTCTTAGAATGCTACTGCTTTATAAAAAAAGACAAACGGATCTGCTGATCAGTACAGTTTCCATCTACACATTTTCTTACCTCTGGTAGCATTTCTATTGAAGGAAACAGCTATTGAAGATTCAAAGTCTTCTAATAGCTTTTTGTTAATAGACAAACATTCTCCTGACCACGGAGTACCTCAAAAGTATTCAAAAAGTGCTGTTGCTATAACCAGGTACAAATGCAAAGAATAGCTCTCGGCCTTAACGGAAAGGACTAACATGGCTATATGGTTACATCTGGGCTCCAATCTTAACTTTAAACACAGCCTTTCCTTAGAATACACCACTCTTCTTCAACCTCCTCGTGTCTAAAGAGGACAACAGATGTTCACTTCACAGGAACAACGTATGGGTTGAAGTGTGCAAAACCTGAATATTAATAAGCAAATTCAACTACTAGATCTAAGCTATTAAAACTTAATAAATAAAACCTATACACACACACCACCACCATCAGAAAGTCAAAGTACGCATCCAAAAAAACAATTCTCAACAACAACAAAAAAAACCAAACAAAAAACACCTTCCATCAATAAGAAGAATTTTGTAACTACCTGCAGGTAACGTAAACGTTACAAGGTCAGTCAGAAAATAGCAAGCAAAGTCTCCCTTTCGTTGATGAAGAGATGCAGCAATTTCACGACGAATTTGTTCTGTGACCTCTGGACACACCATGGCAGGAATGCACTTCGCTGCATGTTGTGATACCTGTAACATAACACAGTTACTGCACTCAGTATTATTTCTAGTTACATATGACAACTTAGGAGTGATAACCACCAGCAGACAGTATTTTGTTAGCAAGTAATGCAGCAGAAGCATAAACGTCGGTAGCCTGAAAGATTAAATGTTTAATGAATGAATGTCTCATTTTTCAGGTAGCTGATAACATAAAGCTAGTTAAAAACCTCTTCAACTCAAAGAAGTGAGTTAACAGGTGACCAATTCCAGCAGGAAAAGGAAAGCAAAAAAAATAGGCAAGAGCTAGATAACAATAGCAAATACACCTCAAATCTTATGCATGAGCCCAGTCTACATTTAACAAAGAACTTCATCACCACAGCACAAGACAGCTTCCTACAAAGAATCTTCCCAAAAACTATTACGCTAAGATACTTAAGTTTCTCCAGATTCTAATCATCACTGGCAGCAGGAACTGGGCAAGTGACACAGGGATGACACTGGATATACTTAAAAAAAAAAAAAACTTTAAGACACACATTTTCATTAGTTAATATCCTAGCAAAGGAAAAGTATCACTGTGGCTCAAACACTACTAAGCATTTTCACAAATGGTATGTTGAGGAAGTATTCCTAGAAACTGAAGCAAAACCAAAACAGAAAAATCCGTAAGACAGTATTTCAGCAAATTAACTTGTTTTTAAACGTATAACTCCATCTACCCAGATAGCTATGTAAGCAGCACAAAACTACTGATATTAGCCATATATATTTATATACTCCTCAAAGCTTTAGCTACATTTGTCTTGCTTCATCTACTCTTTTTAATTACTCAACCCTACGCACTCCATCATCCTTACACGCTTCTCAGGCATGCTACTTTTCTCAGGAACACACGCTTTCAGAATTACATTAAGCATCAAAAGAGGGAAGGAGGCAGAATAAAAATTTGGCTCTGATGAGGTGAGGAATCAGAAGTCTGAGAGAAGAAAACAGACAAAAAAGATAACAATTACTTACGGGCAAAGACGGAGGAGGGCAAAGACGGAGGAGGGCAAAGACGGAGGAGGGCAAAGACGGAGGAGGGCAAAGACGGAGGAGGGCAAAGACGGAGGAGGGCAAAGACGGAGGAGGGCAAAGACGGAGGAGGGCAAAGACGGAGGAGGGCAAAGACGGAGGAGGGCAAAGACGGAGGAGGGCTGTACAAAAATATACAAGGAAATGGAACATGCAAGAGTAAGGAGACCACAGAGGGGAACCAACCAGTCTATAAAATGGGCAAAGAGTGGAAAAAATGCAGCGATTTTGCAAAGCAAGAAATTTGTCTTTCTCTAGAAGAGAAGCTCCCCCCCCCCCAAAAAAAAAAACAAAACAAAAACACCACACCAAACAAAAAAACAAACAGGGAAGAAAGACCAGGTACACTTATTCATTAACAAAACTCAGAAAAAACTACGCTGTCATTGATCTCAGTGTTTTGCTTTCAGGGCATTTCCTCTTCCCCACCCAAAGCACAGGAAGCCTCACAACAGCTCACTTCCACTGCCAGTAAGGTCAGAACGTGTGCCAAGACT
Organism: Balaeniceps rex; assembly: GCA_013401315.1. Classification (NCBI taxonomy): domain Eukaryota; kingdom Metazoa; phylum Chordata; class Aves; order Pelecaniformes; family Balaenicipitidae; genus Balaeniceps; species Balaeniceps rex. The sequence continues at coordinate 18,956 of VYZW01030872.1, read as the reverse complement.
GCTCATATTAAGGAGAAAACTGAACGTCCTCAAGACCACCACATACATACAGTCTTAAAGTAAACTCACTTCTTAAGTAGCAAAATCAACAAAGGCACAAAGCAGCAATTCATGTATTCTAATAGCCTCTATCTTCTAGCAAATAAAGTTACATGTCACTGGCTGCAAACAACAGTACAGTTACGTAAGGTTCCTATTCAATCTATGCAAGGGCCAAAGTAACTCACCTCCGTAAGCAAAATTGCTAGCATATCTTGTCTCTGAAAGCGTATCGCCAGATGCACAAGTGTGTACCCAACGTCAAAAGCAGAAGGGCGATTTAGCAGGCGTACTTCATCTGCAGTAAGCTGGCGGGCAATATCTCCTCCTGATGACTTGTAAGCTTCAACAGCAGCTAAATCACCTTCTACAACTCCTGAAGAAAACAAACAAACAAAAAAAACCAAAACACAATTCATTTTAGCTAGTGAATGAGCCACTCTGGATCAAACCACCTTATTTAACAGTTTACCTCTATCTATTCTGATAGAGACCTAACATATGAAGATCAACTGCATACCAAGAAACTTGCAAATTTTTTATTTCTCCTTTTAAACAGAAGACTACAAAACATTTACACTTACCTCACCTCTTAGACCATTTCCACTATCCAAACTAGTTGGAAGATATGGCAGATCAAAAGCCAGCTACGAAGTGGTGCTGAGGACCCTTGATGAAATACCTAGCATAACATACTCACTAGCGTTTCATTTCATCAGCAGTACTGAGGGAAAGTCATTCATTCATAGTACAGAGATTAGTTTGAGTATTATATCTTCCCTTTTATCTTAAAAACAAACTATGGGATCTAAGAAATAGATCTATTAAAAGGTTTTTGGAATAAACGTTTGGTTTGGTTTTTTTTCAAATATGGTTTAAAAAGTGTTGGAAGAGGGTACAGAGCACAAAGTTTCTCTTCAGCTCACCATCTCTGCTACTAATTGAACTTGCACAGTTACCGTTCAGGGTACTCTATTAATCGGAATTGAAGAGAAATTACACACACACACACTCTGTGTACTTTCTAAAGCGGGGGGTGGAACCCTAATGTCTTCTGGAGTCCCTGGGAATCTCTAACTTCTGTACCATGCTTCGTATCAAGGCCATTCATACTGAATGCATTCCTTAGCTGCAATTATCAGAATACACCATCAGCAAGATGTGGTGGTGGCAACAGTATCTGTTTCAATATAAGACTTCCTAAATTTAGAAATTCTTTCAAATATAAAGATTCTATTTTAGATATATGCTTCATAAGAGAACAGTGTAATGCTGAATTCAGGAAACAGAAAAGTGATCTTAAAGCCATCTTCAATAGAGAAGTAAATAGAATACTTCTAATTCGCTACTGAGAAGCAGCCCTATTTGCAGCAGCTCGAGAACAGAAGAGTAAGAGTGCAGATCACAGAAACAAGAAAACCCTCTCCCCTGTTTTCTGTAGCTAAACCTCCTTGCCAACTCCCAAGAGTCAGCAGCTGAGCAGAGGCCATGAGGCTGGAAATTGAGACCCAAGTCTATCCTTCTCTCACTTTGCTTACCAAGACTCAAAAATTGATCAGAAGGGAAAGAGGTAAGTCTCAATCAGGGCACTCACTCCCGTTCAGGACTGAGATTCAAACAACAGACACAAAAAACAACCCCACACCACACCAAACCAAAAAACCCCCCCCAAAACACACCACCCAAAAAGTCCCCAACCAATCAAAAAACCCCACCAAAACCAAAAAACCCAACACAACAAATTGAACTGCCTACTACCAGAGAAGCACACTAACCGCTCGGTTGCTGGTTAATCCAGGATTTGGGAAAGCATTCTTAGCTCGGCCAAAAAGTCTATCATTTTCAATACTGAGATTACAAAGCTTTCAGAAGAAACGTAGGGGGCAAAATGGATTACCAGTGCAAGACATTTTACAAAGTTATCAGCTCTGCTTAGTAAGCCTCTACAGATAAAAGTTAGATTATTCGTTTCAACGGTGGTCTAAAGCAGAGAAGTTCCAGAATACAAACTCAACTGCAAATTTCAGTCATACATCTACCTGTTCATGAAGGACTCAAAGTCTAACAGGCCAGGGCAGAATGAAAACAATACAGAATGACAATTTCTTAGATTTCTGATGCATGTTTTGGGTCTGCCTGTACAGGAAGACATTCCCATTCTACTCCAGCATTAATGTCTCATTCTGCTGAAGTGTCTGCCTGTGTATTCACCCCAGATGAGTTAAAGAACTATTTAGACAAGAGTTATGTCTGTCCAATTTTAGTTCTTGTTCCAGAAGAGTTAGAAATTTGCTGATGAAAAGATATTTTGTTTTCAAGAAAGGACCTGCTACTGATGGAGAAAAGCTACTTCAGTGAAGGGAAATGAACACTGAAAATTCACTGTTTTTCAAGATGTTCTCCAAAACATGCAAAGGAATGCAACATGGGATGCACGACCAACGTAGCTGTGGTCCTGTTGCAACACTTCCACTTCTGGGTGGAACTAAAACATATGGAAGCAAAAGGTACAGTTTTGTCAATATGTGCTGTATTCCTAACAAGAATGCCAAGTGTAGCATTTCATTTTCATGCAATCACATTTATGCCACTGATAAGGCAATACCAAGGCTGTCTGTGATATATCATTCCAACCAAATGCTGCAACCTGATTTGTTGGGGGTTTTTTTGTTTGTTTGGTTGGTTTTTTTTCAATGTAGATATGTACGTATATATAGATAGCAAAGTCAGACAAGTTCTCATGACCCACCCTCTTAAAATGAGTCATGCTACGGTTTTGGCACAAGATCACCTGTTAGCAAACACCCAAGAATCCACAGGGAAAGAAGAATCTTGATGGCAGAGCAGATTCTCTGCTATCTTATGACACTTTAATTTTTTTTTAATTATTATTATATTAATTTAGGAAAGACATCTTGCTGAAGACCAGCAGCCACTTCATACCCTTTTATATTTTAACCACTTCTATTGACAGAGGAAAGATTCCAGTTACCACGTCTGCACCTTCCACCACACCACCCAATGACAAACATACCAAAGACCACCCAAGACTGGTAGGTAGCCACTCTAACAATCCAAATATCCCAGACTAATTTCAAAATTCAAACAATCAAACATCCCCAAAGTGATCTTTCAATGACAATCAGACCCAAATCATCATAACAGTTCCAGTCGGCCAGCCTGTCAGGTACACACTACATAGTAGTACACGATACTACAGCCTTAAGTCAGTGCCGGGTCAATTCATATTTGTCATTATTCTTTTAAGCCTGCACCCTCAGCTGCTAAGGCAACTTATTACCATCCCACTCTTAACCAAACCTCATCAACAACTGAGGATAAGACTGATGCTGAGAGGCGGTCACAAGGTCTGGCAACACCTTCAGGCACTAACTATTACAAGCTGCAATAAGGATCCAAATCAGTGACATGTGCTGTACGCAGCACTGCCAGTTCTTGCAGTTTATTCCCACGTCTTGTAATACTTGACATTCCTAAAAGCCCCATGTCCTAGAATTAATTACTAAAATTGTTATATAAGCTATCATTTAAAAAGTACATTTCTAAACCTCGCTGATGAAGTTTAAGCTAAAGAGCAATACATACATCAAAAACAGGCAAACCGTTTATGCTTTCTAGGCCTTATTAGGTATAGGGTTGGCAATACTTTATCTAGAAGCGAAGAACAGTGACGGTGTGCTAAGTGACACAAACTAGCACAGTTACAGCTCATGGAGGGATGGTAATGTGACCACGTGCATGCATCGTATCAGGTCATCCTCTATTCCTTAATCCAAACAGCCAAGTGACTATTTGGGGGGAAGAGCATCAGGAAATTTTTAGATCCAGTCCAAACTCACTTCTGGATACACTAACCATTTTGTAACCGAGTCTCAACAGATAAACACGACACAAAAATCAAACCATACAGAGCTTGTTCTGCATAATTTTTGCACAGAGCCCATTACAAGTTTGTTTCCTCATAAGCAGTTTCCTCTTGCAAACCTGCTGCATGCTCTAATGTCTGGTACTAACCTGCACTGAAATACAGTGACCCAAGTACCCAGAGCATCGCTACTGCAGGGCCTATACACTATGGTCATTACAAACCTCTTCGGCCCCTCTTAGCTACAGCAAGAGAAGTCCAAATTTCTCTTTACTCGTTCTACCAGATATCTATTCCATTTTAGCTGCTTCAAAAGAACAGGGAAAATTCCTAACAGCTCGTCAGGCGCCAGCCTGTTTACAGTGCCAGTCAGTACAATCCAATGCTGCAGTGAACACTGAGCAAAAATATAGTAATAACAGGCAAATTTCTGGCAACCTGAACCAGAAAACACAAATGTTGCCCCAAAACTATGGGGTAAACTTGCCTACGTGCAACATTCCTAAGAACTGGCTGCAATTCCTAAAGTCAGTATCACCACTCCAAAATGAGGTCTTAATATGCTTTACTGACAATAGGAGGCACATTCCTACAATGGCTTTGATTTCTGTCAGATGAATGAGAGCCTCCAATTCATTAAGTCTATTTAAATAAAGCTTAACAAAACACTATTTACAAGAAATATCACAGAAATATTTACTGATGTTATAATTCACTACATTTCATAGCACACAAGTGCCTGATTACTTACACAAGCAGCCTTTGAATCATGTTCCGATACAGTGCCGTGCCAGTTGGATTATTCCCCACTGACACCCACTGCATTCCTCAGACTGTTAAAATGTCAAAAGGAAGAGTGGCATTTGCCTGAAGATTGTTCACACAGCACCCGTGAGCGCTCCAGCAGCTAGACCTCTTGCGAGGGCATAGCTCTGATTAGTTACGAGCGCTACACAAATGCAAACAGATCCTTATGACTCAATGTCTACTTCTGATCCACTTAAAAGAAAAGCTATTCTTGCTGTGGACTCCAGAAATGTTAGTTTGGTATTATTGCAACTGAAGACACCAGTCTGTTCTCCCTGCCCCCCCCGCCAAAATTGTGGTTTGCTTAATGCACAAACACATGACTAGAGCCTGACATCCTAAGTGACAGGACAGAATGCCAAGTGCTGCACCCAGGTCATGAGAAAATACGAGTGCAAGCTAGTATTCTGTGTTTACAGGTTCAATTGTGTTCCCATTTGCAATTCAGGCATTTCCTCTTATTGGAATATTCTTTCACGGCACCGGGAGCCAAGGTTTTTTCTTCTTCTAGTACAGCCCCGACGCTTACAGATAGCACAGACCGGGAATATTCAATTTCAGTATACATGAGAAGATATGTGATAGAGATTAAGAAGGTTATTTAAAAAGACTAAATTTAAAAAACATTAATCACCCAATAACAACTACGTGTACCATCTTGATCCCGCATTCTTCCTGCTACAACCATTACAATCATCTTCCTTATTAGACATCAGATACTACCTTTGCTCATATTAAATAAGCCCATAATTAGCCTAGCTGCTAAAACCAAACTACTCCAGCTAAGGTGCTATTAAATTTATTCTTTAGAACATGTAAATACTTATAGGGTTTAGTGCAGTTAAGTAAACTTGGAAAATATGCAAGAGCTTACAAGCACATCTAGAAAACTAAATCCTGTTTGCCCTAACTGCACAGTCCCAATGACTTCACAACAGACAGATGTAAAAGTTTCCAGAGAAAATACTATAGCAGCAGCCTGTATTTATTTCACTATCTTTCTGATAGTTCTGGAGCGCACTGGCTGGCACAACTTGCAAACGAAACAGGCAAATTCTGTCAAATAGACCAATGCAGTTCTGCCGTTATTTTCTATAGGGCAGCAGAGAGGCTGGGGGAGACAGAACTGGGCAGCAGCACCACCTCAGCGGGTCAGGACAGGGACCCACCAGCAAGGTTTAAATATGCAGTGAGAGAAACTAAAAGCAACTAAGAACAGAGAATAGTAACCCTCACTTCAACCACTTTAGTTAAAGATTCCTCAATGATACCTCAGTTGAACTGCTGTGGAGACAAATGAGCAATTGCAGAGCAGCAAAAAGCAGTGGGTCAGACAGCCTACAGTAGCCAATTCTGCAGCAGGCTCCTGATCCCCAAAAACCGTAAAAGCGTCACTGTGTATAAGGCACGTACGCAGTCTTGCATATAATATGGGGCAGGCATTCTAAATCTTTGACAAGGTTGAACAGGATTAAGCTGAAATGAAACAAGCAAAACCAAAGAGACTTAATTTCAATAATATACCTGCTAAAATAAATACATTTTTTGCTAAATTAATGGAAGAGTGTGAAGATGCCTCTGTTTAGATAAAATATCTAAAGAACAACCCAAAGGTTCGAAAGTTCTTTGACCCAAGGAGGTAGCAATGCTATGGTAAACAACGCGTTCCCACATTTGAGTAGAGTACAAAAGGAAACACTTCATCTTAAGAAGGTCATCGTGCCTCGTAGGCGGGACAATTGTATTCAACTTCCTATTCCTTGAACTGCTTGGTAATAGAAGGCAAATTTCTCAAACAGCCAAATTACACATTTTCAAACTAAGTAGAGACAGATCCTTCTGCAACATACAACAGATCAGAAACGTGGAGCCCTGTGCTGCTGCTTCTGCTACAGACAATTGCAAGTGGTCTACATCATATATGTGCTCTCATTTACTCATCTACAGATCGATCCTAAGATCGGTTTAAGTGCCAAGGTGACCTTCCAGCAAGTGAGGGGCTCATCAACCGACACATTAAAACCCAATTCTGACAGTTGTTAAAAAGCTTACTGCTCCTCCAGCATTGAGAGTGCCGAGGAGCTGTGGCTTGACCATGCAAGCTGTAGCATTCCCTGGAGCTCAGTCCTCACCCTCTTCCAACTCTTCACCAGGGGTGCATCAGGTGGCCATAAAGAAAGTTTTATTATCAATAACTACTCCATTTCAGCATTTTGAGCACCAAAAACATTCAGTCTGAGAAGAATTTCTTCTCTTAGAGGAAGAGCTCCTTTGCAAGCAAACATGACGCATCAATTAATAAAAAAGAGAGGGATTGTCTAAAAAACCTTCATGGGCCTCTAACCACTCCCTTCAGTTCATTCACCTCTTTCTTCATTTCCAAGACCTCCCTTGTTAGTATTAGCATACAATCAACAGCAGATCACTCTCTAGCTAATAACAGCTTGAGAAAAGAACCTTCTGTATGCTAAATTTTTTAAATTCTTCAAGCTCAGCAATTTGCATCACCTTAAAAATAAGTAACTAACTTCCAAGAAGACATGTACCTTAAACTTGAAGCCATCCAATGCATGACTGTATGACTATCATCTATTCTTTTTTCCACATAAACAGCTCTTACCCCTACATACAGTCCATGGAGGTTTCCAATATATTCATTGCAAGAGAAAGCAACACACATGTAAGAAGAACTGTTGAAAGGTGTCTTTATCCCCTCTCCTGTCAGAGGTATCCACACCCTGTGTTGCGTTAAAGGCCGACGGGCTGCTGGCAGGATTGCACCCTGAAGGGAGGCTGGGCAGCGGAAAATCATGAATTATGTTAAAGTTAACCATCAGTGCTTCCAAGGCAAGTTTAAGTAACTATTTTTAACTTGATCATTTGTTCAATTATTTTTAGCACACAATATCACTGACCGTTTGAAAAAAAGAAGTCCAGAGACCAAAATAAAAGCGTGTTTCAGGAGTTAAGATTGTCTACCAATAAGTAAGGCATGCAGCGTTTTACCTACTCTGAAAGATACACACGCACACAAATGTAGTTATGATAGAATATATGTATAGGACACAGACACAACACAGATTTCTTATCCAGGTGAATGTTGTACACTTATATCATTGTTCCCTAGCACAGCAGAGAAGTATGCCAAGCCATGCTTCTCGGGATCACAACAGAATGGGGGAAGGAGGCCAGGCTGTACAGCTCACACCAGGACTCCTCCCCTCCAACCATCCCAACAGGCACCGTTTGCCATATTTAGCCAAGGTCAGCGTGGCAGGTAGTCACCTGTCAGCGCCTGATTCATGCTAGACTTCCCCAAGCAGTTCAAGCTAGCCTAAACTGACACCAGCAAGGAACGGTGCATGACCCTTCCCCTCCAGTGGCTTGTTCCCACCCATACACTTCCCACTCCCTTATTACAGCATAAACTACCCCAGCAAGGTTTAGCTGTACCACAGATGTGATGAGGAAACCAGTCTGGGTTTACTAGAACAGCAAAACAAACAAAACCACCACCACACCCCCCACAAAAAATATCTCCTAATCAAGCTCATCAAGCTTCGTTTTTAGCAAGATTAGTTTCCAGACGCACTTCATTGTACATCAGCATGCAAACATGCCAGGAGGAGGACAGAAGCGAGCAGCTAGGACTACTTTGGGTGGCAGTGCCAGCTGAAAGCTCTGTGGTACGTCAGTCCCTTCAGACTGCCTTTACTGTCAGCGAAGAGCCACATGCTCTGCAAGACACAGATCAGGAGGCAGCCTCCATCTCTCCAGTAGCTGGAGACACTGCCCAGCCAACTTCACACCTAAATTGGGACAGAACAACTCTCCTTTCCCCGCAGGGTTTGTGAAGGTTTGGGTAACACATTTGGCACTACTTCAGAAAACTGAAGGGAGAAAAGGACAGAGGGGGGAAGAAAAAAAAAAACCCTGTAAGAGAGAGAAAGTAGTTGACAAAGGAAAAACTAAGCAGACACATATGTAGGAATACTAGGAATGAACTAACAGTCCTTTTAAGGATGTACTCCAAAACAAGATTCATTACAGATCACTCTAAATATTTTGGATTTGTTTAAGAAACACACTCTTAGTTAATGCGTGTCTACTTGGTTTTGGAGCTACCATCCCCAGGAGGAAGTCTGGCCCATGATGGTAGCAGCTACCCTACTGACCTGAACCAAAAGAGAAGAGCATACTCTCTGGCAGCACTTAGTAAGCAGGATTGGAGGAGAAAGGAAAAGGAGAAGAAATACAGTTTACTTTCAATCTGTGGGCTACAGCTCAAGCTCAGGAGTTACAGACATAGCCCAAGCATCCCCAGCAGTGCTTTGCAACTACCACACCCCACTAGCACCTCTGTAAAACCCAGCCCTGATGTGCCAGGAGAGGGGAAGCTTCAGCAAGCACCGAAACGTAAGCCCCAAGCAAACTCTGAGCGCTAGAAAAGTTTTATAGTCATGACCATCTTCATCCATTTCTACTAGTTAAATCCACAGCCAGATGTAACCAGCTTCACCAGGCGCCCCAGCAGCACTGCTCTTCTTACACATCACAGGCCACCAAACCTCTCTTACAGTCTCTTTGGCACAGATACCATATAAGCTCCATTGTCTTCAACTATACATTAGCTTTCCCCCCTCCTCCAAGAAATGAGAGTCACCTTGGACTTCACATTAACCTTGTACTAGGCCAGTACAGTAGAAAGCATCGGTGTCCTTGCAGAAGCCATTTGTAATTTCCCATTGTAATTCAAACTGGCATTTGTAGGAAGTAATGTTATTTAACAGCCGTACTTACTACATGTTCTGCCTTGATTTTAATAAATTTTAACTAAATGAATCAGTTCTAAAATCTCATCCTTTTGAGAAAGAATCATCTGACAGATACATCCACTGCTGCAAAAACCAAGTTAATAACAAAAATATCATTCAAGTGCATTTACTTGCAGAGTTTGAAAGGGGAATGTCACTAGTCCTTCTGATTCAGAAAGAATACCCTCCATAAGGAAACTATTCATGCAGAAATGCAAGAGTTGACCTCATCACATTTTGTACGGCCTAGATTTGCAAGGAATAGAAGCCTTGATGGCGTATTTATTTACTGAGGTGAGTAGAGCATTAATGGGCATCTCCAACAAAACAAAAAAAAACACAAACACACACACAGAGGTACTTTTCTAAATCCACACAAGATACACATCTATCTTCATGTTTCAGCTAAAAAGAACAAGTATGGGAAAAAAGCAGTCTGATACATGTCTTTAATGAAACTTGACATTAAATTTAAAATCTAGTAAAAAGAATTTTATACTAGAGTTGAGATGAGAAGAGGGAGTTCAAGTAAACAGCTGTCCTAAAGTATCAAATATTTTCCTTGGTACCTTCTGAAAGATAGTATCTTCTAAGAGAAAAGAAAATAACCAGTCTGCCAATAATTACTCCTGCTCTTCTAATTTTTATTTTTAATGTCAGGGAAAGCTACACTTTGTACATCCAAAAACTTTAAACTGATACATCTCTCCCACATAAAATAGACTCCAAGCAAATGGACCCTCCACAACCGATTGAGCTTAAGCTCAGAGGTGCACAGTCTGAAGTTACCAAATCCTAACAAGCCACCACTTATCAGCTGGACCATGGTAACAGACTACATACCAACTCTTACTCCATTAATTTTCACAAACTTACTTGACATTTAATATGAACTTGCCCTATTTCATAATTGTGTTTGGCCAAGGATTGACAAGCGTTCAGCTCAGCTAAAAGTTCACAAGAGCTCCAGCTGGCTAACAAACAGTAACTCACTAAGTCACAATAACTCAGTTGATTCCAATGGTAAGAACATACGCTTCAGGCAAAATTGTTCAGCTGACAGTTAAGTGTGTCACACTAAGACAACAAACCAGCACAAGTGTGGCTTATTGCTTTTAAAATTACTGGTTAAACTGGTATACCTTTCCAATGTAGATACGCTCTGCAAAACGTCCAGAGACAACCACAAAAGAGCCTATGAAGCTTTCATCAATCTTCCTAAGGTTATTCCTGCTACAAGGAGTATTTGGAAAAATACATCATCTGTGATGTGCAAAATAAAATTCTGTAAGGAAGGACTGATAATTAACAGCTTTGGTTGCTNACTCCATCTGCATTCTGGCTTTCTCATCAAGATCCCTTCAAGATCCCTTTAAACTATTTTCATTTTAAAGAACCAAATCATATTGTCTTACAAAATCCCTATGAACATAGGTTTGAGTTTCATGTACAATCGTATAGTCACAAGCAACATTAAATACTTGCAAAATTCATATTCTTAAATATCAACACAACCATTCCCACACAGATTAAATCTCAAAGTGTGAAATATTTTAAGTAACATTGGAATAGTCCAAAAAAATTAACTTTTCAAAAAGCAAAGAAAAAAACCACTTAATATTTAATACAATTGCTATCAGAATGCAAGACAGACTCCTGTAAGGCACAGGAACGGCCTCCAACAATTGATCTTGGGTATTCCATAACTTATGAAATACCATACAGAATTTCAATTGCTTCATTTCAGAAGGAAAAAGCGCTGCGCATCTGCTAGCATGTAAGGAGCTGAAGGTATCAGGAAATACTGAGGCATCTAACTATTTTCAAAAGGAAATGTGCTTGTCCAACTACTCACGCAACACAAAAATAAACTGGAATATTTATTAGTTCAGAGAAACCAAACCCATGATACCCATAAAAACATTTACACCTTATCAGATATATTAAATAAAGCAGCTCCACAAATTACTTTTTCGATTGTAACAACCATGAAGTGACTTCATGAAACATCAAGGAACAGTACGAGACATACCAGTAGCACCAGAATTTCAAATGAAGTGTTTTACTCTAAAAATAGTTGCGTATTTCAAGTGTTTAACCTGCTTGTATGCTAGGGCACAAGATATCTGCTTCTGGGAAGTTACAGCACAAAAGTTAACTCACAAGGTCAATAACTGAAGAAAACCCTGCTCTCACATGTCTCTGTTCTTTAACAGCATTGGGAGAATTATCCAGAATTTCCTTAGGAAAGCACTAAAATACAAAACAAAATTGGTATTTGAATTTTTTGAAGCAGTTGACTACAAAAATACTTTCAGAAAGCCTGTAAACATTTACAACACAGTATTGGAATTAATACAACATTATTACTTTCAAGGTCAGTATTACACATGCAGTTTCTTGGAGCTACATATTTTGGTGTTATTTTTAACATCTGACAGAGCATCTTGTACTGTTGCAGGCTCTACACTGTTTACAAATACTCCCAAGCTGCAGCTGCTGATTCTACTAGCATATCTTGCCATAGCAAAGAGTAATTTTATTTATCCAGTAATGGCATTTTTTTTTTACAGTACTATATGCATTACACTGTTCTGTAGACTGGTTTTGTAATTTTTCCACCTTTTGAGTTAA
>VYZW01030870.1:20490-39936 GCA_013401315.1 Balaeniceps rex | reverse complement strand
ATAACTTTGGACTTTCACCCCATGGAAGTGTTTTTGCAAGGTTTTTGAACATAGACATGTTCCCCATAGAGAGGCGGTGGGGAAGCAAGTGATCATCATCGTAAGAACTGAAGCAGGGCAGTAATATTCCTCTAAGTAGGAGCAGAAATGAAGGCATAGAGGGGATGCACACTGTGACAGTGCCTCACAGGAGTTCCGGGGCAGCCTGAGGTTCCTTCCCATCCTTGCTTCTTAATGGTATGACCTTAAGAGCCAAAGGGGATTGTTGTGGGGTTAGCTGCTATTGTAGGATATATAACAATAACAAACATCTTTAAGAAGAGAGGGGATTTGTTTTTTTTTTCCCCAAAAAAATACCAGATCAGTTTCCACTTATTGACAACAACAGTCTCATGTGGGCTCCGATCCAGCCCCAAACTGTCCTTATGCTAAACATACACCTTACATGGTTTGCTCTTCTCCTTTGGGTACTTCTCAGTAGTAAAAATAATATTGCCCCTCACAGCCCCACAGACACCGTTGCGTACTGGGGAGCTGGAACTGTCACCACACAGCATGAGTGATTCATGAGTGCGCAGCTCATTTTTGGAACTAATTAATTATGTCATGGAAAGGAGATTTATTCTTCCCCCCTTCCAGCCCCCACCTTCCCCAATCCTTGCTAATCTTGCTTTCTGGATAACAGGGGGAAAATGAGGAAGGTGTTTAGCAGTCTCAGTTGTCTCTGTGATTCAAATCACAGAATGAAGCCAGACAGCAAAACAAGTGCAGATCAGGCAAAGCCTGCCTGCTCCGCTTGTGCTTTCTCTGCAAGAATCAGTTTCAAATATTAGGTGGATTTTTTTTTTCTGTTGCAATTAACTAAGAAAAATATTTCAAAGCTGTATAATTAAAGGCCAGCATTTTATTAGGGTTTAAAATAGTCTTTATGAAATCTACTCCTGCCACTGGTAATTACAATGTACATCTTAATATACCTCTGCTAGGCCTGAGCTGGAGATAACAGTCCTGTGTGTATTGCATTTGGCTTGTGCATAGAAGGTAAAATCCTTTATCTTATCTCAATCTCCACACAACAACCAGCCTCTCTTCCAATTCAGCCCTAATCTTCTTAGTAAATAATACTGATATTTTTCACCATAACAAAAATGGAGCTGCCAGATTCAGACTGATAACACCTCTCATTTACACACCATTCTCTGTCAAAATCTGCCTGATTTTTCTTAATCTTTTTAACTCATCAAAAAATACTTTTTTACATTCAGCCATGGCAAGTTTCTTGCTACCAAATAATATTATTATAAATAAATCCGTTGACTACAGCTGTCTCTTTGGATAGATATTGGAACTCCTCTCTTTCCTGGCTTGTTTCCTTGAATGATGACAAATTATTGTTTTCCAATCTAATTTTGCTGTAAAGTTTGGTATTCTAAGAAAATTACCTAAAAGGAGTGTTTAACTGAGAGCATGCCCAAAAGGCATCTTTTTTTTTCTACAGGATGTCATCTCAGTTCACTTCTCTTGAGAATGCTGTCTTTGCACTCCCATCCTTTCCTTTGCAATGGCTTATCTTTAAAACAAGTGAAATGATAACCTAAGTCCTTGGATTTTTATAGCCTGTTAATTATCTCTGTATGATTTCTTAAATTACAAAAAAATACTGCCGAGAGAATGGCAGGAAAAAAAGCTGGGTAGCAGGATTTCTGCTTACAGTGATTGAATGGAAATAATACACTTAAATGTGACTACTTTATTTCAGCGGCAACCTGCCCTCTGATTGACACAGACATTTGGGGTACCTGTCCTAAAATGGCAAACTGACCATGTAAGTAAACACTACACTCAGTCTTTTTACACCAAACCTGCTTTCATCCACTGTCGTGTGACAGACTGAAGGATATATCACGCCAGCAATTTTTATGTCGAACTTCCCATATCAGAGAAAACAATCTGAAAATCCATAGCAGAATATGGCCCAGAATTGCCAGGTGTTACAGCTGGAAGGAATAGGTATTTGTCTTCCGTAGAGCCTGTGGACCTGAAATGCTAATTCTATCTCTGGGTAGAATTCTGTGGGATATCTTTAAAGTATGGCAAAAGGGGTTTTGTTCCACTAACTTTATGGAGGGTTTTTCGGGGTCATTTTTACACCACTCTTTCTTACTTACTAAAGTTTGCAGAGCTGTTTTTCAGAAGCAAGGCTACACATGTTCATTATAAAGTAATAAGATCGTATTTTGAGGCTTGAAACCTTGCTGACATGCTTCCAAAGTGCTAATCAGGCTCTTTTAATAGCGAATAACCTACAGCATCACTATCCATGTCAGGATTACGGAGATGAGCCATATTGTTTAGATAATCTGTCATCTTTGTACCACTCTCAGAGAGGTAAGAGCTTGTAATATCAGTGAGTACAAAACTGACATCTTGCAAATCTGGTGGGGAATGAGATAAGTGGTTAGCATGAGGTGTGGGGCATTGGTCTTGACCAACAGATGACCACTGGCAGGGCTCCAAAACAGGTCTGTGACTGTTGTACACTGGCACTGCATTTAGCCCACACGTTAGGACTTTCCCTGCATCCAGTGCTATGTTGGCCTTCTTTCACTGCTCTGCACAAGGAATAGAGAGCATAGCTGAGAAACAGAGCAAATATTTTCGGAACCAAAGGCAGGACACGATTGCTGATGCTGTTATTACTACTACAGCTACAACTACCACTACTGTTACTGCTACTCATTCAATCACAAAGGCGTGCTAGAGTGCCAGGGTTCCTTATTAGGAGGCTCTATATGAAACTGGGACAAACAGAAGATCCCTGCCTCATGAGCTAACATTTAAGTCAAAACGTTATATACACTAAGGGGACAATTTCCCTGAAAGATGTACATAGCTCCCTACGGTCTGACCAGTTGTCAACACTGACTACTGATAATATCCATCACATAGGAGACACAAAAGACCAGAGTCTTCCTATAGACTTGAAGAAAAAAGCATCTGTCCCAAATATGAGTTAAGGTAAATGTTTTTTTTCTAATGACAGCCTCGGTACTTATATGTATCCCCGACAGCACACTTGTTGGTTTAGCGTCTATTTTCCTTATCATCTTGGTTAGCCTTCCTCTGCACCTGGTCCAGTTTTAATTTATCTTGCCTGAGACTGTGTAACAGGACTGTATCAGCGCTTATGGTGAGGTCTCACCAGAGACTTTCATAATGGAGCTAGTCCTTCTCTATTCACCTAAAATACACCTCCTGATGCATCCCTTGTGTGCCCTTTTTTACTGCAGTATCTCACTGGTTGCTCTCAGCTGTACTGTGACCAACAACTCACCTGGGGTCCCCCTCTAGCTCAGTCTTTTCTAACTGATTCCTAATTTTTGTTATTAGTTTCCAAATGCATTACCTTCATTTGGGGATAAGTGACTAGCTTCATTATCTTCAAAATACTGCTTCTCATCCCATTCCTATTACACCTGTCCTTACTGTCATACAGCCTTTTTCTGCATGATATCCTTCTCTCCTGTGTATTGATAGTGCCAACCTGCGTAGTATCACCACATTCCTGGTATTTGTGTCATGGTCTTAATTGAAATAAGAAGAAGATCAGACCCAAGACTGATCCATAAAGAATTCCACTGCTAACTGGTAACCCTCCTGATACTTTTCCTTTCAACACTATCTTTTGCTGTCGTTCCTTGCAAGAGTCTTTTACCTATCTTTCAATTCCTCTACTAATCCCTATCTTCTCCAGCTTAACAAATAATTTCCCATGTGGCACCATACCATACGCTTTACTGAAGTCTAGATAGACGAGATCGACTCCATTTCCTTTGTCTAGAAAATCAGCTATCTTATCAAAGGAAGCTATTAAGTTAGTCTGCCTAGATCTCCCTTCCTTTAGTATATTTCCTACTGCACTGTATCCAATATTTCCTTCACCTCCATGTCTTTATTTATCTGTTCCTTCAAAACCTGTTCTAAAACCCTGTGTACTTTAGAGGTTAGTTTAATGAACCAATATTTGCCCAATTATTCTTTTTTTTCTCTTATTTAGTATACTTTCTGTTGTCCAATCATATAGAACTGTCTTTGCCTTTATTCATCTAGGTTTTGTTTCCCCTTTTAGCTTGAAAGACAAACTTTCTCAAGTTTTTAGTCCCTTTGACTTCAATAAATTCGAGGTCTAATTCTAATTCAAGTTTCTGAGTTCATTGTTCCACATGATCTTAGTAACCAATTGCGTTAGTTCATTAATGTTTGTTCTCTAATAATAAGTAAAATACTAATTGCAACCTTTTCCAAAGGTCTGTCATTTAATTTAAACTGCTTAACTCATTACCCATTTTTATCTTTCATAACCAGATTTTCCGTTGGCCTGTAAGAGTTTTGATGATGGGTGCTGGAGTCTTGTGTTGAGATGGAGAGGTATTTTTTTGCTTCATCCTTCATAAGTGATATCAAGTGGATCCAGATAACTTCAGTCAAGAAATACAAGAGCAGTGGGGATCTGACTGTGAAGGAAAGGGAGCCTAGGATTGAGATGGAATGTTTTGCTAAGAAAACTGAAGAAAAATTGAAGTTGGGAAGAACATTTTCGAGTTGATACTTACTTCATGCAATTGTTTAAGATTTTATCCAAAACAAGACAGGAACATAATTTGCTGAACATCCGCTCTGGTGGACATTCATCTCTACAACAGGCAAAAAGGAAGATACTATGAAATAGATGACAGAAGATCAGGACTAACCCTGAGGTCTCAAATCACCTTACTTCTTTTTCTGACTTGGAAATGCCACATAAACTATCCTGTTTCAAATATATGTACGACTACGTGCTCTTATCTCACTCAGTATTAACCCAGTCTCTTTCCATTCAAATGTTTGTGGAAGGTTAGCAGAAGGGGAGAATAGACATCACTCCTTGTACAAGCATACGCTTACAAATATTTCTTCTTGTTTTAAATTTTTTTTTCCAGTTTGTCCAGTTTTATTGATCTCCTACCCCCCAGTAAGCTGTTAATCAAAAACTATGAATCCCACTTCCTATTAGATGGTGAATGAGGTTTAACTGATATCCCATCAGGGAGATACACTGCAAAAGCAAAATGATTGCAAGACAGTGCACTCTATGTTTTTTCAAACTTCTCAGTATTGCCAAAAATAAGTGGCCCGTATCTGACATATGCCCGTTGCAGTTGTGTGTGGAAGTATTCCTCCTTGTACAGCTAGTGAGCTGATTTATGGAATAGTTTTAGCAATTCTTATTTAACCCTTAACTTAAAAAAGATTAAAGCACATTCGCAGTACTGACAGAAATGTGGATGTTGAAAAGTTCATTTCCGGACCAATATTTAAGGACCAAATGCTGTTCCTGATTACACTGGCCCCGTATTTTTACAGGGACTTTGCCAGATGTCAGAGAAGATGTTTACAAGTGAGCACGCAGCTTTCGCATACACTTTTCCGAACTTTGAAGTTTCTGCTGCCTTCCCGCTGAGCAGAACACATTCAAGTTCAAGTGGGATATAGAATTTTTATTTAAATCTTACAGTCAAATTAGACCCTAGAGACATGATTGTGTAGCGTTATTGTCTCAGTCCCCATGAAGTTAAGTGTTCTCATATCAAATATGATGTGTTTCAGCTTACCACCTACCACACAAGTATTCATCTCGTTGTTAAAGGCACAGTGGCGTTTTATTTATTTTTACATGCGTCAGTTATTTTTAGTGGTAATGCTAGTGTGACACTACTGCCTTTTCCTGCGAGTCACGGGAACATGAAGCTGCTACCCAAAGTTCTCAGCCATGCTAATGACAAAAAGCCTTCAGGCTTTTCTTAAAGATCAGGATTGCATTTTTCGTTATGTCTTGCTTTTGAAGGATATTTTTGCCATGAAGTGCTGCTCTCAGGAGAAGTGGGCTTTCTGAATGCAAGTTTTGGTGGTGGCCCAAAGGCGCAAACGTTGATGAGACAGCAGAGCCACATCACTGCGAGCCCAGCGGGCAGGGATCACTGGCCCCGCACTGGAGGGCTGTTGCTACCCAAAGGGGTCTGGGGCAGAGGGACGTCTGTGAGCTAAAATGGGCAGGACTTCACGTCACAAATCAGCCAGAAGGATTTTTAAGGAACTACCTCTTTGACAACTCGTAGTTCCGCTGAAACCAAATTGCACAGCAAACATTCAACTTGATTTCACCTGAATTTTCTTTTGAAAGAAAACCAAGGAGAAAATGTCAAAATAATCCATTTTAACATTGTTGGGGTTTCATTTTTCACTCGAAATGATTTTTCACTTTTGTATTATATTTTCTCTAATACAATAGATTATATATTACAGCACAAAATAAAACATTAACATCAAAATGGGATATTATGAATGACCTTGAGTGTTTTTTAAATGGTTCTTTGCGAGAAGTTTTGAAATATCCGTGTTTTATTCCTGACACAGAATGAAACTCTTGTCACCAAAGATCCTTCTGCATAGCCTCAAAGTAAGTCTGCAGCTGATTTGGGAAATAAAGATTGAATTTGCCTGAATTGTCTCTCTGGCTAGCTCAGAAACACTTGCGTTTCTGAAAAAGGTTTCTTATATATTCTGTGATTTCTAAGAAGACTTGATCTATAGTCCTCTAAAGCCACCAGAAACCTTTTCCCTGGCTGGAGTTTGGGCTGTAGACACAAAACTTTCGTACACTTTAGTAGTGTTACTATCAGTATTTGTACCTTTCTTTAGTAGGCTGATAGGTGATACGTGAGGGTCTCTGGAAGACATTTGTAGGCAGGCATTACCGGAAGGTGAGGTGAGATGAGGGCCCTTCTGATCTTGACATTAATTACAAATAAAATCCAGGCTTCCTGGTCTCCCTGAGCTATTAAAGCAGTATACAGTTGTGACTGAAGAACTCCTTTTCCTTAACTTTTTTGCAGTGATTTAGCAAAGATGTATTTTGCATTAATACTTTATTGTACACCTGTATAAATTATGCTGTTGGGTAGCCAATGTTTTTTAAAACAGCATAGCTGTCAATTGCTTGTGTAATGGCACATTTTGTGATACTATCAGATGACATATAACCTGTTAAATTACATTGAAAAAATATTGGAGAGTATTGCACTATAATTAAATGACAATAATAATGAGACCAATATTAGCTGCTGCCATCAATTATGTAAGACTGAGAGTTTATTATATATTTTTCCAAAAAGGCTTGCCTATGGTTGAAAAGACATTTCATTCAAAACCCTACTGGTGCTTTTAACATTTAAAAAGATGTTAACCTCTGAATTCATGTTCAGATGTTTATGCCATGCCCAGAGGAGAACTTCTATGTGCAAGAAGTTTGCTAAAGCTCTGTGAGGTTCTTTTAAAGATATTTTATTAATGACTTAAGTATTGTGCATTTTTGTTCACTCTGTTTGTTTGTTTTATATCTAGGTGATTAACAAGTTGTTTAAAAAATTCAGGCCTGATCAACTGATAAAATTACGTTCGCTTCTATGTAAATGTTTTGTTGACTATTGAATATTGTTCAATGCTATTGTCTCTTGGTTGAGGGCACATCTCTTCAACGTGACGCAATTAGTGCAGCTTTCAAACAGCACATTATTGCTAAGACTTGCATATTCTTACATCTGAAATATCAACACCTAGTTACTTTAACACTACAGCAAATATCTTCTGTTGCATTTTCAACAGACAGTCTGATTCTGCTTTCAGCTGCATCAGAGCAGCACCCCTAGGCATAGAGTCAGAATTGGACCCGTGTATGTGCTGCACATGTGGCCAGGAAGCCATCCTTTGCAACTCTGTTCAAGTGCTTTGGAGGAGCCATTGAGTATGTGCACAGAGGAGATCAGCTGATAAATTTTGGATTTCCATTTTCAACAGGGTCCCTCAATAGAGCCTTTTAAGGAATTAAGCTGACATGAAATAAGAGGTAGGAAAAGAGTTTTATCCTCTTGTAATTAAAGGGTAGGAAACAAAGTATGGGAATGACCTTAAATTTTCTAAATAGAACAGTATTTCTAGTGAAGTCTCACAGAGACTTACTGGTAAATTATTATATATTTTTTAATTATTTAGAAAAGGGGTGGACACTAAGGTGGCAAAGCACGTTATTGGTTCGAGGCTTTCAGGAACGTAAAAACGAACTGCATGTGAGGAGCTTCAGGAGGAGTTCATGATACCATGTGTCTGAGCAATAAAATGCTAAAGGAAAGCTGGTATTTAAAACATAAAGTGATGTGCATGGACTTCAAAACCAGTTCTGACTTCACATATAACATGATGATCATTCAGCTGCTCAGCAAACCAATGTGTACAAGCATCCTGAATACCATGTGCAGTTTTGATCCCCCAGCTCACCCATTCCCAGTCTCAGAGAAGAACAAGGCAAAATACAGGGAAGGGAAGGGAAGGGAAGGGAANGGAAGGGAAGGGAAGGGAAGGGAAGGGAAGGGAAGGGAAGGGAAGGGAAGCAAGGGTGATTTAAGACTTGTGCTGGAGCAACTAGGAATAGATTGGGATTTCTCAGCCTAGGAGGAGATAACTAAGGGGGATGTGATGGAAATCTTTAAAATCACACATGGTATGGAGCATGTTCATGGTTTTCCACAGTGCAACAGCTAAGGGGAACACATGAAATAATCGAATGGAGTACAAAGAAAGCAAAAGGATACTCTTTTTCCTCTCAGTTCATAAATTGCTCTTACTCATTGCTACAGCATATTGTGGATGTTCACATGGATACAAAGACATTTGGACAAATTCGTAGACAAGCAGTCCATGAAAAGCTATTAAAACACAAAGGTGTCACCTCTGGCTCAGAAGTCACTGAGTTGCAAGTTGCTCTAAGGTGAGAAAGCACATCAGGAAAGCAATGCCATCAGCTTGCACTGTGTGAACTGGGAAGTACTCAAGCAACTTCAGGGAAAGTGCCAAGGGAATATCAGCCAGTTCGACCTCCATTAAACCTATTGATGAGCTTTGTGCACATTCTTGTTAGCGTCCTCTTGCTGGACCACGTAGGAGAGAATAGGTCATTTCTGAGCCAGGCCTCAGAAAATTAGCACAAACAGTGTCTGTTCTTAAATATTTTCTGGTTTGAAGAAGGTGAAATTGTATTAACCACAAAAACGTCAATGGGCGCAGCAGCTGCAGAGCTTCTCTGTTGTCCTTGTTCTGCACTGTCCCCATTACACAACTTACCAAGCCTGGTTTCTATGTCAGTAAGAGCAGCAGGACAGGAGGGTTGGATGTATTCTAAGTCAAGTTCCCTGAAATGTAAGAGGCCATAAAATTTCGAAGTGAGAACAAAGAGAGGAAAAACTAATTCTAAAGCTTAAAAAAAAAGTTTGATAGACTAATTGGAAAAATAGGGTAAAACAGTGTGAGAAAATTTCTTCCAGAGTGGTGCTATGCTTGAGCTAGTAGTATGATGACAGTGTGAGGGGAAAGAGTTAACTGATAGACTTGCAGAACACATTTTCAGAGGAACAAATGATAAGGTAAAGGTTAGGTGCTCCTTCTTTAGAGCTGTGGAAGTGGCAATAAAATGGCAGATAAAACTCAGTGTTGATCAGTATACAGTGAAACACATGAGAAGAAACAGTCCTAACTTTATATATGCAATAAGGTAACTAGCACTGAACGGGCAGCTATTAAAAGAGGGAAAATGGTCTTTCGAATGGTAATGCTTTTCTCAGATAAGGAATGTCCTTAGGTAACATTGTAAATGGAAATAAATTAAAACCTGACTTTCCAAATGTTTTGCACTAGTAAAGAGAGAAAAATCAAATAATTGCATGTCAGGATGTTCACTCACCAGGTTACACAAGGAGCATGAGCTTGTTTTGGAACCAGCCTGCTCTCTGCCTATTATCTCCATCAGACATTACAAATATGCAAAATACTCCAGTCAGTGTTGTTTTTGAAGGATGGTTAAAGCAGATGGATGAACTGGTTTAGGTGAAAATAGAAACTGGCTTCTAATCTGGTCCTTTTTTTTTAAGTGCTCTCTCTCTGAACCTTTTTTTCTGAAGTTTAGTCAAACCTGAGATTCACATGCTTCTGCATTTCCTGTTTTTGACCAATAGAGGAAACTGAAACACTGAAATACTGTAAGATGTTATTTTTAAAATATTTCCACTCAGCCAACCAGGAAGTTCTGGAAATCTTGCAAGAAGTCTAATCCTGTAGACTACGTAATCTAAAAATGGTTGCACAAGTTTGTCCAGTCTTTCAGGTATTTATAGTCTTATCTGATGAGGATCAAAAATATAGAGAGAGCACTCTATTAGCGTGGAAAATATTTTGCATGTGCAACTGCAGTTGCCTCTGAAGAGCTTAATTCCCTGATGGGAAATATGCAGTAACCTGAGCTGCAACTGAGTGCCAAATGCCAAGGGGCCATGGGAGGAGATGGGAGCTGAGTTGCCACACAGAATAGGAAGGCTCAGTGGAGGGAATTGTAACTGCAGCTAAGGGCACCCACTGCTTTCTGTAGGGCGGGAGGGAGAGTGGGCTATCGGCATGGGAGGGAGGGAGGGATGATATGTGGAGCTCAGTAAGAAGGTTGAGAAACAGGCAGGTAGGAACTGAGAAACCAACAGCAGCAGTCCAGAGGGTGAGATGGTGTGGTGAGCAAAGTGCAACGCAGTATATGCATGGGACAGCAAGTCCACACACGTTGTTTAGAAGAAAGCGGAAGACACAGCAGGCTGAGGAAGGTGAAGTATGGAGAAAAGAAGATTAGACCAAGAGTTTTTAACACCAATGACAATGTTGCAAAGTTTTCAAGGAGTGTCACTGTACAAAGGTGTGCCATGAGGTGAACGATAGTCAGGCAATGAGCCAACAGTGAATGAATTGTCGAAAGTAAATGAGATTTACTTTGAAGTGTGATAGAAACAAACAATTCAGAATGGAGATATCCATCCTATAGAAAGAAAGCAATGGACAAAAAAACCAAGATCCAAATTTACGTTGCAATAATCCACTTTCACTTCTTGCTTCTCAACCATGTTCTGCTCCTCTCCTTCCTGGAACTGGCTGCTAGGAGTTATCCAAGGAGGGGCAAACCACTAAAGATGAGATGCCTATTACAGAAAAGCCAATGCATCACTCAGTGAGAGGTAGCTGATATGTGAAGGCCTATATTAATTTACAGCATGGCACTTAACTGCCTGGGTGTTTTGTGATTTACACTTCACTTTAAACTTCATTGTATCTTATTCCTGATGGTATGAATGTTAGTCTAAAGCAAGATAAGGAACTGTTCAGATATGTTTAACATTTTAAAGGTGGATTTGATTCATGTGATTGATAAAGCAAGTGTTTTCCATGTTGTGAAACATCATGATATGTTTTAGACAACTTTTTATGGGACTGTATATGGAAATCTTTTCTGAAATAGCAAGAAGGTTGCTTTTTTGCTATGACACTAGTAAAACATGAAAAACTGAAAACACTCTAAAACCCAGAATATTTCTGTTGTGGTTTAACCCCAGTCGGCAACTAAGCACCACACAGCCACTCGCTCACCCTCCCACCCTCAGTGGGATGTGGGAGAGAATCGGAAAAAAAAGTAAAACCCATGGGTTGAGATAAAGGCAATTTAATAGGACAGCAGAGGAAAAAAAAAATAATAATAATGATAAAAGAATATACAAAACAAGTGATGCACAATGCAATTGCTCACCACCCGCTGACTGATGCCCAGCCGGTCCCCGAGCAGCGATCTCTGCCCCTCGGCCAACTGCCCCCAGTTTATATACTGAGCATGACATCATATGGTATGGAATAGCCCTTTGGTCAGTTTGGGTCAGCTGTCCTGGCTGTGCCCCCTCCCAGCTTCTTGTGCACCTGGCAGAGCATGGGAAGCTGAAAAGTCCTTGACTGGTGTAAGCACTACCTAGCAACAACTAAAACATCAGTGTGTTATCAACGTTATTCTCATACTAAATCCAAAACACAGCACTATGCCAGCTACTAGGAAGAAAATTAACTCTCTATCCCAGCTGAAACCAGGGCAATTTCATATCATTCACTAGATGAAATTTTTAAGCCTTTTTAGCATGTTCTAGAACAAAAATGTACCTTCCGTCAGCTGTGATTATCATGGATTTTGCAAGGAATCCATTTTAGGATGAATGTGTATAAGCACACTATACTGTCCCTCAGTCAGATATATAATGAGTAGGAAGGGGGAAAAGGAGGAATTGTTTCTTTGTTACTTGTGTTTAAATAACAATAAGAGAACTTGAAAGTTCTGTGGGCTCCTTAAAACATGAGTAGTAGTACAGCTAACAGCAGGAACTCATCAAACCCCTTACAAAAAGTCCCCTTTCCCTGTCGTTGCTCTGAGAAGCACATCCTTGGCTCCCTCCACAGCCCTGCCTGAGAGGTAGTGACCTTCCCTTCTTGAATCACAGGCTATCTGAGATCTTTTCTCTTTAGAATCACTTACTTTATTTTCTGCTGCATCTGAACTACCTTTCATTTCCAGGAAATCTTCGCAGATATCTTGAGTCTGTCAGATTATCACAGAGCTCATCATTATTAGTTCCTCATCAGATGATATCTTTCCCTATACATACATATCAGTCCTTAGTCGTCTGTGTGTGTATTTTGCCATCAGCACAGCAGTACACTCCTTATGAATAGCATTGTAAAAACAAGCCATTTTTTAGTTGGGTTGTGACAGACTGTTCGAATCCTGAAAAATTATCTAGCAGTGATAAACTGTTAGATCTAGATATTGTCCTTCCCACTACCCACTTCATTGCTCATGCTAACTACTTCCAAACTATTTGAACCACAGAATATGCCCCGTGTCAAAACTGCGGGCTCGACACGTCAAACAAGCGTTTCCTTCAGAGATTCCCCTGTTAACCAGTATGGCCGTGCTCAATAGAGATCTCTAAACACCATTAAACGTGAATTAAACACCTTGCGTTTGCTTTGAACAGTAAAGTGAGTGTGGTGGGTTGACCCTAACTGGATGTCAAGAGTCCACCAAAGCCGCTCTATCACCCCCTTTCTCAATTGGACAGGGGAGGGAAAATATAACAAAAAGCTTGTGGGTCGAGATAAGGACAGGGAGAGATCACTCACCAATTACTGTCGCAAGCAAAACAGACTTGACTTGCGGAAAATCAGTTTAATGTATTACTAATCAAAACAGAGTAGGGTAATGAGAAATAAAACCAAAACACCTTCCCTCCACCCCTCCCCTGGCCTCAACTTCACTCCCAATTTTCTCTACCTCTTCCCCCATGAGCGGCACAGGGGGATGGGGATTGGGGGTTGTGGTCAGTTCATCACACATCATCTCTGCCGCTCCTTCCTCCTCAAGGGGAGGACTCGTCACACTCTTCCCCTTGCTCCAACGTGGGTCCTTTCCACAGGCTGCAGTTCTTCATGAACTGCTCCAGTGTGGGTCCCTTCCACGGGGTGCAGTCCTTTGGGAGCAGACTTCTCCAGCATGGGTCCCCCACAGGGTCACAAGTCCTGCCAACAAACCTGCTCCAGAGTGGGCTTCTCTCTCTCCATGGGTCCACAGGTCCTGCCAGGAGCCTGCTCCAGCACAGGCTTCTGACGTGGTCACAGCCTCCTTCAGGCATCCACCTGCTCCGGCGTGGGATCCTCCATGGGCTGCAGGTGGATATCTGCTCCACCATGGACCTCCATGGGCTGCAGGGGGACAGCCTGTCTCACCATGGTCTTCACCATGGGCTGCAGCAGAATCTCTGCTCTGGTGCCTGGAGCACCTCCTCCCCCTCCTTCTTCACTGACCTTGGTGTCTGCAGAGTGGTTCCTCTCGCATATTCTCACTCCTCTCTCCAGCTGCAGTTTGTGCCTGGTTGTTTATTTCCCCCCTTCTTAAATATGTTGTCCCAGAGGCGCTACCACCATCACTGATGGGCTCAGGCTTGGCCAGCGGCAGGTCCATCTTGGAGCTGGCTGGCATTGGCTCTATCGGACATAGGGGAAGCATCTAGCAGCTTCCCACAGAAGCCACCCCTGTAGCCCCCCTGCTACCAAAACCTTGCCGTGCAAACCCAATACAGTGAGTTAGAGTTTCTCTCCAGTGTTTGTTAAATTTTATGTCCGTTCCAAAGCTTTTCTAAAGTTTTTTTAATGAGCTGTGCTTTCTGCAAAGGAAAATTTTATAAAATTCTCTATTTATGCTATTAATAATGAAATTAAGTACTACATACAAATGAGAGTAGTAACTGTAATTCCTGTAATAAAAAGGCTATAGATCTTTAAAAAGTATAAACATAAACAATTTTAGTCTATTCTTGTGTGTTTTGAAAATAAAGATTTTCAACAAGGAAGTAGCTATTTAAGGCAAAATACTTCGGGAGAACTTTTGGAATGGATGACAAATGTAGGAAGATATTAAGGGTATGACAGATTATGAGTCATACTTACGTTTTTATTACCTAATAATATGGTATTACAAAGTTCCTTCAAATTTACAAAATGCTCTCCAAAGTTACAGGGTCTACAGAGGCCCTGTCACAAGGAAGAGATATTTTGAGCAGGTGAAATGGAGAGAGAGATATGATAAGGCAAAACAGAACTATTACCAGTAAGTATGAAAGCAATTAGCCATCTATCAGTATGTAAATAGACTATCCCTATGTATCAAATAACCGTGCCACAAATCATTATTTGCTTTTGTGCTCAAAGTAGAAGTGGGTAATGACTCTGAACAGCATTTCAGGCACCCATGGTATGCGCATAGGTAATACTAAAAACAGGGGAGGCAATGGCAGTGGGTAGTCAATAGGGTACAGTGTGGGCAATGCAAAGAAATTAGGACAGAATTAAGAAGGGATTGATTGGGCTCTGACAGCAAGGACTGGAACGACTGGAGTTTGACACGGGGAAGGAGGACTTCGGTGAAGAGATCTAAAATAAATACTTCAACCTGTGAGAAGGGTTTGCCCTGTGAGAATTGTCTTGTGTGATGCAGAAGTAGTGATTTGAATGTCAGGGGGACCAACGAGGAGGAAGCTGCGGTGGGTGGCAAAGCAGGCCATGTTTCAGGGTTTTTGATGTGAGGTTTGGTCAGAAATAGCGAAATTTTTAGATATGTCTGGAGACAGATGTGGCAGAATTGTATCGTAGCTTGGATGTGTGATTGGAGAGGAAGTCAAAGATGATCCTCAAGTTTTAGGTCTCAACGTCAGGGAAAATGGTGGCACAGATAGTGTGGAAGAGGTCAAAAATATTTAAGCAAAGGTGAAGGGCTTGTTTTTTGTTGGAGACAGGCTAAGATACAGGATTGTGTGGATGGAGATAAGACAGGATGGCACCTAGCAGAGATAAACTTCTGAGCCATTGCCACTGAAGTGGGGTTTATTACGCAGGTGGCTGAGCAAAAAAGATCATGCTAAAGAGAGACATAAGGAAAGAACTGATGAATGATAACGCTATAAAAGCAAAGGGGGACATGACTTTGTGGTGGGGAGAATGTCTGGAGCTCTCCAAGGATACATGGAGGTCAGCGATGAAAAAATCTCAGCAGAGAGTTTATTGAAAACAGTTCTGTGAGATTGAACAGATCATAAACAGCTGCATATTGGATCACAGGGGATGACTTAAAGTAGAAATTGATGCAATAGTTTAATGCTGTTTGATAAAGTTCTGTCAAGCAGCGGGAACATAAACTTATAGTTGGAGACCATATTTAAAAGATGGGTCTATGGACAGGAAGCATGCAATGGGAAGTCAACAAAAAGCTGGGGGAGGGAAGGAGACAGCAAGCATGTCTGAGAAGTGGCAGACAACAACATGAGCAGAAGACATCCAGAGGTAGAAAAGAAGAAAGAAAAAAGAAAAGTACAGAGCCAAAGTTGCATTGTGAGGAATTAGCCAAGATTTTAGCTATCGGTTTCACTCTGTACCAGAGTAAAAACCTCCATCTGTGGAAACCCCTGGGATGGGGAAGACCTAGCATCCTTTCCAAATCAGCAGAACTTTCCTGATTCAGAAGATAACAACAGTGTTTTACATAAGTGGATATATTTCACTGTTGCTTTCACTGTTACCTCAGGTAAGGCTTCCTGACAGCATTTTCTCCAGAAATTGATGTGTTCCCATAAAAAGTTTAATGAAACAGTTTTTTCTAAAGGAAATTAAAAACCCCAGCCAGTGTTAGAAGTAGAAGAAACCTCCTCATCAGAAATGGATACACATGCTAAATGCACAAGCTGGGATGCTTCTAAAACCTGACATCTTCTAAAAATACATTGAGCTACAAGGCACAAAATCTGGAATCCACAGATTTTTCATCCTTGGTTCACATATTATGAAAGGAAACAATATTTCACTGGCTGTCAGATGCAACTGAGAAGCTGCACATTTTTAATGCCACTGCCTGCCACCCAAGGCATTAAGAGCGTAAGTGGAGAAGAATAGCATATCCAACTGAAACTGCAGGAAGGACTACAGGCAAAATGTAATGAGATGATCAGTGAATGCAAATGAACCCTCTCACTTGAGAAGGTGATAGAATGACTTCTTTGAATGGTACAAAAATTTCACATAGGTTTTTAGGCCAATAGATAAGAGCACATTGTTAATTTTAAGAGGCAAATTACTTGAATAATTATCCTCCTCTTTAAACATTTTCTTAATTATTCTCAGGCATATCTTCAGTTTTAAAGCAGAAAGTGAAGTGTGAGACTGACAAGCTAGAACATTTTAAAACTTTGCAGGTATCCAAATCAGAGTTGCTCGTAACTGGACTTAATCTGCAAGACTGATATCTAGGAAAACTCCCATTAACTTCCCAGATAGAAAAATAAAGACTGAAGAATCAGGCCTTACGTATTAATTATTTGAAGCTTACAGTTTTGTACTGAGGAATCAGCTTGTTGAGAGTGTGCATGTATGTATAAATATACAGTTAGATAGACAGATAGATAGAATTAAAATGCTTTTTTTAACTATCCTAACTATAGTCATTTCTGTCACTGATTACTGGTAGGTTTGCTTTTTATCGTACATCACTGATACCAGTTGTTAGCTGTCTTTGACAGTGGGTTGAAATGCACCAACATGGCATATATACCAGGGATGGGTGGCATTGAGCAGAATAGCTTTGCCACGCAATGATATGCTTGAGCTTTGACAGAATACTAGCCCGGTGTCAATCATCCTGTCTTTGCCAATCAAATGCACATCCTTCTGGAGGCGCCTGCAGTTGACACTGGCACCCCAAACATAGTGAAAGGTTAATGCAATAACATTTCAAAGATGACACGTTGTCAAGGGCCCAGCAAAAATAGCAGAACTAGACTGTGTTTAGGGAAAACTAGTGTGTTTTACAGGACACACACATGATGACGACACTCCCAGAGGGGATGGGTTTGGTGCAAACACACTTGAAAGACCTTGTTCAAGAAAATCAGGAGTCAGGAATGGATAACAGCATAATAAAATCTGGCTGGGACCCTGAGGTTCTTTCTTTTCCCATCTGTAAAAAACAAACATCCTTTTGCCAGAGCTCTGGCTAACCTTTGCCAGAGAAAAGAGCAGGAGCTAGAATGACAAAGCCTTTGGAGTCTGCAAAGCCCTCTATTTAATTACAGGGATTTGCAGGGCAGCTTATGACTATAAAATGTATAATAACTTATTTTTCTTCTTATGTAAAGAAGTGTGGCACCCCCACCCATTTTCGAAAGGGATAAATGACGATTAAAATAATTCAGATAAGGGGAAAGCTGCATATTTAGAAAGTCATATTCCAGTATGTGTCCCTGGCACAAACAGATGCTATGTACATATTTTAGAATTCCATTTCAATTGCTCCCTCCCTATCTCCATAAACTTTCCATTTGTTTCTGTTCTTCCTCCAGCTTGCTTGTTTTTCACCTGTCTTATGTAGAAGGCCCCCTCTCCTGGCACCTTCTAATCTCACCTCAGTGAAATATAATGTGGACATTCATATTTGACTCATTACTATGAAGAGCAAGTGTGCTGGAAAAGAGGTCAAATTATTTTCTTTGTCCCTGACCATCAACAAAAGACCAGTTGGAGCACGGACTCTTTTTTATCACGATACTTCCCATTGACTACAGTTAAGCTCTGCTGACTTATTCCAGTCACAGATCAAGCCTGGTACATCCTACTTTATTTGTTATCTATACATTTATATGATTTCTTATTTATTTATTTGTTGGAACTTGGATGCTGTTTGAAGACATTGTAAAGTGTGTAGCAATCACTGGGCCTAATGGTAGAAGAGGAAGCTATTTCAGAATAATTTGGGGTGTGAATTAGAAAACAAAATGTTCAATGATAAAGGCAAATAAATTTTAAAAAGAGGGCAAGGACAGAAGTGCTGCAAGGCAATTGTTTCTTCCCTTGAGACAATGACAAGAACTCGACGGCTACTGTATCTGGGCCTGAGCTTTTCATTGACATCAGTAGTAAAACTTTCATTGACCTCAATAAGACTAAGACTAGGGTCTATATAAGCTCCTAATGTTGTCTCCTGCAAAGCTAAGTGCCACAGACTGGCCTTGCATTATGCACTGATCATCAGCTACTTCTTTATCCTATAAATGTACTTTTGAAAATGAAAATATTAAGAAATATCATTTCTGTTCTAATGAGTGGTTTTGCTTTAAGAACTAGAGATAAGCCCAAGCCAGATGTTCACATACAAAAATTGCCCTCAAAATCTTAGAGCAAGAAATCAGAGGGTAATAACTTCTGCTGACACCTTTAAACATGCTCCATTGTCAAAGGAGAGAAATAGTCAAGCCTGGATCAGAATCCCTTCTTCTGGTCTTGGATAATTCTCATTCTAAGAGATGCTTTGCCCTTTGGGGCTGCCTATCTCACTTGCTTGACTATGGAGGCAGCCTGGGCAATGCACAGGCTCGACACCAAATGTTTAGGCACTAACATTCAGGTGAACTGAATCTTATCCTGAATTGAAGTTCTACTACTATGAACTTTCATCTCCCATATTCACCACCCTCCACATCTTAAACACTGTCCTATAATATCATTTTTGCTTTCTCATAAACAACCTCTCTCTCTTCCCACACTCTTCCCTTCTCCGTCTGTGGGACAATTTCAGCAAGAAAGATCTCCATCATTTACCAGCCAATCATCTGTTGGTNTAAACATGCTTAGAGTCCTGCTGGTAAGACAAGTGAGGAAACTCTTATTTGCCAGTCTTGCTCCAGGGCCTGTGGGACTGCAAGGCATTGCCAGTTAGTGGTCTTGTGCACATCCATTTCTTTGACAAAAATATTGGTGTTGTAAGTGACAAGGAACTGTAGAGGTAGGTTGCAACTGAGTAGCACTTTCAAGGATAATATTAGTACATAAATATCCAACATCTAAAAAGGTAGATGTCTATCCCGAGAAAAAGCAGGGTGTTTCAACTAAAATCAAGCCAGCTGTCAGATC
>VYZW01030870.1:9084-20442 GCA_013401315.1 Balaeniceps rex | reverse complement strand
TATTACCTTGAAGAATTTGGAAACGATGCTCTAGTCTAAAGCATAAATTGATCGCTCTCTTCTCATGCTTGCATATAGAATGAGATCTACACAATTAAATTATCATTCCACAGGAGAAGACTTTCAGAAGACGATTCATAATATTTATAGTCAATTAGATAAAGTTTTACGTAGTTTCAGATTGAAGGCTGTGCACTAGCAGTAAATGTCTTCCCTCTGAATCACTGAATATTTCTATAACTCAGCTTGAGATAACTGAGGTGTTAAACCATCTCTTCTTTTCTATTTGTCTTTGCCTACTCTGAAATAGTCATGAGAGTTTGGTAAAGAAGAGGTTGTCTAGCTTTTTGTGCTGTGCACAAAAAGTTCTACAACTTACCATTTATTACTTAGAGGGAAATTCTTCTGGCTCCTGGATGGTTCTTCAGGGCAAGCACAGGACATGAGTCCTGAACTTCATGGGCTCAGCTTGCTGAACATACAGGTCACAGATGCTCTTGCATTTCATTGTCATGAGAAAAGTGGTGGAGTTAAAGGTCTAAGCCATTTGCTCTGTTCACTGGTTCTTCCTATTTGTGTCTTATTAAGATTAGATAAGAAATGCATTTAAATTTGGAAGCAAGAATAGAGGGGACACATCCTCAGACATCACAAACTGGTTCTGGAAGAGCAAAAAGCCCTTGTAGGACTATTCAACCAAATAGTGATTGTTTGTGAAAGGTGAGATCAACAAAATAAATAAGACAAGGTGTAAAAAGAAGTTTATTGCTGCTCTACTCAGTAACAGAAAGAGCAAAGGTTATCATGTAATTATAGCTTTATGTTCCTTTTAACAGGGCTCTTGCAGCCAGTTACAGTCTTCTGTATCTGTTCTCAGATGTGCTTACAAAGTCTATGTGTCTTCTGGACTGGCACCGCAAGCACCAGAGTCATCTCTATATGAAGGAGTCATGAATGTTTGTGTTATGTAGAATAATTTTTCCCGGGGCTGCTTATTCAGCACAGACGTATTTTTAATTATTAACTGTAAAAACTGTTATTGAAAGAATGTGTACCTTATGTGTCAGGACTTGGAACTGCGTAAGCTTCTCTTTAAGGGTTGTGAAGCAGTTGTACGCTGCCTGAGAAGACTCTTTGGAGCTTACCAGGCTCTGAAATACTTGGAAGAAAAACTTGGCAATGGCTGAAAAACTGGGTACTTATGCATGTTCAGTCTTCCAGATGGTAGTCTATAGACAGACCCTTTAGTGTGTCTTGTTTATGCAGTGTTTTGGTCTGCAGCATATAAGGAATCTTTTCGGCTTAGCAATGAATTTTAACTTTGAGCCCCACTGCAAGGAAGAGAATGCAACTGCTTTTATTAATACAAATTGTGCAGTTGGACAAATGTAATGGCATAAAAATAGCATGCTGCTAACTTGCTTTTGAAAAGAAACTTGAAAGAGTCTGTATACAGTGTGAATATTACATTGTACAAGCTTTTCCTTTGAAGAGATGAAAAAATATTGTTATGCTTAGTATTTTCATCTGTCTATTAACCATTCCAAATATAGTCCTTGTTAAATATATGGGATTGCAAGCTTTTTACACAAGGAGTTTCTTTTAAAACTGCTCAGGCACATAAAAGGTTGCCTTATGCTACAGACTAGAAGTCAGCTAACTCAGAACATGCCTTTGCATTAGTATTAATGAATGTTATTTTTCCACAGCCTGCATAACAATTCTTTTCCATGTATACAAAGAAAATGTATGCATATTAAAGACACTAACTTAGAGGGACGTAGCATGTAAAATGCATTACAAGGTCAAATCCAGCCCAAACTTCATTTTTCCTTTTCATTAGTATTTTTAGAAGGAGTCTTCAAACTTGTAGGTGGTGACTCAATGGGATTTGATATGAAGATGTGACACCTCATCTTAAATTCCTTAACCACATTTCTTAAGTTGACAGGAATGTCAGGAAGTGTGCCTGATAAGGCTTGCTGTCCTCTCCGAGCTGACTAATCATACATGAAGTCTTGGCAAGAGATAACCAGGTTACAGTAGAGCCAAAATGACATCACATCAACTCAATTTCATGTCCTGTAGACACCAGTGCCTATCACCACTCCAGGTTGCTAACATCCTTGACACACAAATGGTATTTTCAGTCTCCGATGTCCCCCTTTTACCCTGTGTCTGTCACTCTGGGGTAAATCAGGAACAAATTTGTCACTAAATGTAAAGAACCATTAACTCATGGGCACTTTGTCATCTGAAGCATAATTTTCTGTGCACGGCTCTCCAATCCCTGAACTCTAGCTATTTGCATAACAGTTTGCTATATGAATTTATGACGGAGGATAGTGCTGAACTTGTTAAAATTCCATGTGAATCTCAACACAGAAAATGGACTGGTGCTTTAAATCTTGGAGAGTTGTTCACATCAATAATGAATTTCAAATAATTTATTCACTTCAAGTGTAAGTGGTTGGCATACAGTCCTTACAGCTGGTTTGTTGAGATAATTGATTTCCATATAGTTTAAAGATGGGGAAAAGAAACATATGACAACTACAGCGGGTTTCGAGGCAATTGTGAATGCCATATCAGTTTAATTATAGCTCCATCTTTAGCTGACATGGGTTCTGTCCTATTGGAATTAAAATATCCCAGCAACTTGAAATGTAACAGTGATGAATTTTTTATGTTCTTCTACCTACCTTGTATGCTAGCTTAGGGCACTGTTACAAGTACACTTCTAGCTTTTTTCAGTGGATAGTTAACATGACATGCAAGACTGGTCTGCATGACACAGATAACTCAAGGGAATAGCAACAAAGTAAATGAGATGCATTAGTATCTGGATGTGAACTGGGGGGATATAAGTTCTCAGAACTTCTTGTTTAATTTATAGAATTGGTTTTTTTCCCCTGTGCATAAGATTTCAAAATGGTAATCATATTCAGGAAATGAGATGTTCCCACTTCAGGTACTAATGTCAATATGTAAAAGATAATCATTAACCAGATGTACTACTCAGCAGTGCCTATTATATGCAAACAAGCTAACTGAGGTGATAAAAGAAGCTTTTACTTAAAATTTAGTTATATTGACCACGGAGACACTGGGAAAACTGGGAGGTTGGTTGTTTTGGGGTTTTTTTTATTGACCACTGTATGCACAAAACAAGGGCTTAGTGAAACAAACAGTGTAATAAAAATTTGTATTGCAGCTAACACCACAGTGTATGAAACACCCCCGTTGTATGAGGTCCAAGCTGGCTGCTCCTGCATGTGACCATTTAAGAGGAGACAGGCTGCATCTCCACATTTTTACATGTAGGACATACAGAATGAGCAGACAACCAGGACTACTAGAAACCCCAAACTTCACTCAATTTTTGTCTTTCCACTAAAAATTACATCACATAAATTGTATATA
Source organism: Balaeniceps rex (assembly GCA_013401315.1). NCBI lineage: Eukaryota > Metazoa > Chordata > Aves > Pelecaniformes > Balaenicipitidae > Balaeniceps > Balaeniceps rex. Next base: position 17,019 of record VYZW01030870.1, on the reverse strand, counting down.
GAAGAGCTTTATTTCATTCTTATTCCATTCTTACTTCATTCCTAAGTTTCACAGTGTAGAAAAAGAAGTAACAAGCTGTCTAGTAAACTTTCATGCAGTCTGATTCCCTACTGTGTTGTTTCTGCTTCACTTGTAACTTCCCTGATTCCAGTCAGGGTCCTACACTTAAGTTCTAGTATTAAATTAAAGTAATGCCTGTGGAATGAGGCCACAGTTTTGTTTCAGGTTAAAAGAAAATTTCTGAGTATACCTCAAATATCCTTCCAGCATCTGAATAAACTGGAATAAATGAGAATGGACCCTTCTCTGAAATAAATTAGAAACTGTAATGATGGTCTAGCTTGACATAGATGGCACAACATTCCATACCATTAACTCCTTTTTTTATAGATATATACAAAGTTTTCTTTTGACATTGCTCAAGAGCAGAAGGTTCCCCAGCATTGTAACTTCTAGCTTCCAAGATTTCTTAGGGACTAACTGTGGATCATCTGCCAACTTGGGGTCAAAATACTTGGTAAAAAATATTCAGTAGACTCCACAATGGTCAACATTGCACAAGAGACAGGCAGAGGAAGGATAGGGTAGAGGCTTGATCTCAGCAGTGGGTATAGCTGGTTGGAGCTGATGGTACCAGTAACAAGACCGTAAAAAGAAGAGGATCTTAAATTCCTAAGAGCTATTTTAGCCATAATAGGTCATAATCATGCTTTGTGCAAGTTTTTTGGGGGAAACACTGAGTTAAACATTACCTACAAGGCACCAAAGCCTAAGGCTTCTGCTATTGACTTCCAGCTCCAATTCCAGAATGCAAGCTTTCACTTAAAATGAAGCATAACAGTAAGCTGCTGGAAAGGATTAGTTGTGGGTCCCTGACAGTCACCACACAAATATTTTGGGATGCATAACCCCATCACGACTTTGCTCCCTGTTCATGGCTCAAATATGTAGCCTTGATTCTGAGTTTGTGTATGTGCATTACGAACACATATTCATAATTTGGAGTTGGAGCTTGGACAGAATCTTGTATCAAGAAGTCCCTGTGTGGAGTCACACCAAAATTGTCTTAGTCTTACCTTTCTTAATTTAAAAACAGCACCAAGTGGTACTGGAATGATTACCAAGAGCTCTGGAGAATTAAAAAGCTTTATTGTCACACAGATACATTGACACTAGAAAGAGTTGAGATGAGTAAAGAACCTAAAATGGGGGCTTTATACAGGAGGAACTCTCTATAGCATCTTTTTCTAAAATACAAAGGAAAATCTAGATTGTACAAGAAATGACAGGGGTTGATTTTGTTTGCAAGTGGCTCCTGAAATATGTCAAGGAGTGGAAGTCAGCTGGAAGCTGTAATTCAGAAATCACTGTGCAAAGTACCACCTAGACTTCCTACGTGAGAGCAAAGTTGCAAAAATACTCTTTCACTGTTAAATATAGGCTCAGGTCTTGTTGATATGCCTGAGATGACTTGTTAGGGGCAAGCAGGAATTCTGCCAATGGAGATAAGGTAGCCAAGTGTGAAATCTGCTATAAATAAAGGAAGTGGTCTGCAAAAGCACTGTGCCATGGGGGGATTTAATCTTCTGGAACTCTGAATCCAGTCAGGTGAGTAGGGCAAGCTAATAAATAAATGCCAACAATTTTTTTGTGTCACACTTTTATTATACATTCCAGGTTGCATCATTGCCTCCCAAACTGGTGAGTTAACTTGAATACTAAATAGATACCTGTGGAGTGATACTTTTCTTTTTACTCATTGGCAGTAATTTGTAACACCCTGCTTCCTCCCCTCAGCCTGCATGGGGAGAAAAGGGGAGAGCGGGAGGATAGAGTCTCTCAGTCTCCACTGACAGATGCTTACAAAATTATCTTTGACTTCAGAGGGGATGTGATCTGTCCAAGCATTTAGTATCTTTAGTAGCTTTTGGGACCAATGTTTGTTATGTCTCAGAGTGTCTGTTTTTACTTTTCGTCCTCAGCCACTGAACAGCCATACTCACTTTTGAAGGAAAAGACTAAAAATCCCAAAGCTATATGTTTTCAAATATCTTAAAACAACATTTCCTGTGTGCCAGTTTTGTGTAAATGTTGTTCCTATATCTAAGAAGAAATAGACTATTAACTGTGTATTTTAAAGCCTATATAGAATACAAGGGATTGCACATCAATTTTCCACTGCTTCTAAGATATGACAAAAAGTGAGTCATCAACAGGATTTTGTCTGACTTAGAGTTAGAGGAAAAACTTTCATTGACTGGTGTGATTCAGACTCCAGTCTTCCAGCTCTTATTTGTGGTGATGAAAAGTATTTGTGGACATCCCAGATCTGCAACTACATGGCAGAACAGGCTTTTCAGCTCTTAGAATGTACTATATACTGTGGCAAGTTGTTAATCATGCAACAGGGTTAATCTATTAGGAAGTCATTGGATAACTATATCCCTAATTATGAAAACTGTGTTAAGTAAAGAAAACAACTTGGGCACATTTGTTGCTTTCATTACTGAAGGCTACCCTAGTGCTGTATGCCTTCTGAAGAGCCTCAATAGCAGCAGACCTGCTGGCAACAAGAGTGGCAAAGTTTGTAGTGCTAGGTTGAAAGGCATGGACGTTGACAAGAGGATGACCTTCTGGGCACTGGAGCCTCCCCCTGCATTGCCCTTAGTTTTGGCTGAGGTTTTTTTTACCTCAGTGTTCAACCTGAGCACTTGGTTCAGACCCATTGTCCTAGCCCGGTGACATCTTGCTGCCTATTGTCTTTCATCCAAGTGTTTCTGTACACAGATGGATGTCATTTAGTGGCCCAAAATCTTACTATTTCCTTTCAGTTTCTGGCCAAAAGGTGGTGTTTAACTTTCTAATTTGCTGAGAGAGTAGGCATGTTTGAATCAGTGTGTTGCGCAAAGGATGTTGAGAGAAATTCACATGAATGAAAATTTATTAACAGGCTTCATAGCTGATGGCATGTATCAACAATGACAGAGAAAAAAAAAAAAGCATCTCCCCAGGCATCTAATCCAGGGCACCAGGTGGTTCCAACACAATACTTTCCCTACAGCAACTTCATAGTTTTGATCAGGACTCACTCAAACTCCTTACTGATTTTTCCCATTTACAGTGCAAGCTTTGAGCAGGGGCAGGTGCTGCATGGCTGGTTGGTTGGTGAGCTCTGTGCAGGCATATTGTTGAGTCCCTTGCTGTAAAGCAAAAGCTACAACCAAAGGGTAGGAAATAGAGGGGAAAAGGAGGGGGTGATTCTTGCTCTGGTGGCAGTCTCTTCCCCTGGAACCAGCCACGCCAGCGCTATTGGGGGCTGCAGGCAACAGCCCACCTACCTCCAGGAGGGCCCTGTGGTCTCAGGGGGCCCTGGTGCCAGTGCACAACCTCCACAGTGTCAAAATCGTCATTCATCCCTTTCAGTGCCATGCAGCAGAAGATCAGGAAACCTCTCTTCATGACAAAAACCACCCAGACGTCCAACCATACCCTGAGCGGGACACAGCAGTCACTGGCCATGGGGACGACAGCCTGCTGTAGGGAGTCTTGTTCACCAAAAAGGAGGTGGCAGTTGGAAGTAGGCAGAAACCGTTGCTTGTGACCATTTGCACAGCTGTATGTTCTCATTAAAAATGACAGTAAATTTATCAACAAATGCATCGGTACTCCTGAAGTGCTCGATTAGATGATGTGAAAAATACATTAATAAACCTTACACATTATGTAATTGAATGTTGCCTTCCTTTGCCCAGATTGTGTGCAAGAATTCCTAAAGCTTCTTCTCTGCACCAAGGTGTAAAATTCTGCGTGGAGAGTCTCCCCTGCAGAGTAGGGGACACAGTGGTATCGCTTCTCCACTAAACTATTTGTGTTTGCTTCATACTGCACACATACTGATATTTTGGGGGATGTAAAGAGCCTCAAGATGCAAAAGGATAGTATCATATTTAAATACAAACTGGATAGCCAACTTGAGTGGTTTGTATTACAGAAATTCCTGGAAATGAAATAAAGAATTATGAAATAAGTGCGTTTCACTTATCCAGATACTGAAATAGCCATTTCACAACTAGTCTGTTAGCATAGAACCAGTAGTAATGCTGGACAGGCTAACACAAGGAAGCAGGCACTTAACATGTAATCCCTGTATTTCCTCTTTTCATATGAAATTCTGCTTACATAGACAATCACACAGAAAAACAAATGTGAATAATACTTGTCATCTTCTCCTTCTTAATGCATCAAATGTAACAATACCAATTTAAAAGAATGGCTTTTACCCACACATTTAATTTGATATAAAATAAAAAATTTAATTCCCATGAGAAAAAAAATAAATTAATATAGACCTTTTCACTTTTGCTCTTGAAGATTCTCCTTTACTTCCAACATCGTATGTTAGTAGTCATACATGACCTTCTGTCTGGACTATGCCGCTGCTTTACGCCAGCTGCAGAAGTGAATTCATGCAGTCTGCATGGCTGTGTATGTATGCAAGATGCAACCTGCTTGCCCCTGGTGACTGTGAGTACCAAGTCTCTGATAGAGTGTTTGATCACTTTGTGATATTTCTCCAAAACACTTCTTACTAACTTAAAATTTTTTCATTGATTAAATTTGTGTCTGCTGTCTCCTATTTAAACAAACAAACAAAACAAACAAAAAAAAAACATGCAGAAGTGCTGTGTTTGGTATCTATGCATGAGCAGGAGGCCTTGATTTATTTGCTCTCTTGTTTGCATAGCTCTAACTATGGTTATTTATCTAGATTATTTATTATTCATAGACCTCTGTAAACATTGGCCACACACGCCATCAGTATGTTTGCAGTTCTGCATCTGCAGTGATGGATTCTGACCAGCCTTTCGGAAACATTTCGTAGTCACTTCATCCTAGAAACAGTATCTTGCTGATTAAGGAATAACTTTGAGATCTTGACCCCATATTCAGTCAGTCCTTTATATCAACTGACTTCGGAGTAATAATTAGGAATTTTAATCTCTACATAGGCTTACAGGTTGTAAGAGTGAGTTTTATGAAGAATTAACTGTTTTCAGCTGAACCTGTGACACTCATATTAGGTGTACAAACATAAAAACATATGTACAGAAATAAAATAACTGTTTCTTTATGTCTTCTTTTTACTTGTTTTGATCATAAAATATCAAGATCTTGCTGTAGTTTTCAATCAATATGAAATGCATTCTGTTTATAAATGAATATTCTGGTTTGCTGCATTGGTTTATAATGAATACACAGCAGCAGCTAAGTATAGAAAGATTAATTTTCACTTTTATCATTCACTTGCAAGAAGTTATTCTCCAATTACTTATTACCTGTGGAATAATACTGAAATTAAAATGAGAAACCCAGTCAATATTGCATGCATCAAAAATGATTAAAATCTTCACTTACTGAGGACTGTGAAATGTTTATTGGTTTTTAGACATAGAGTCCTCCAGGGAGTGCTACAAATCCACACAAACTCACTGCATCTTCGGTGTTGCATTTGGAGCGTTGATTTAGACGAAATATGTGTAAAAACTCCTGTAGGCAGACAGCTCTCTAGTGACTATACATATGCAAAGGCTCAAGAACATAAATTATTCCAGCATGAGTCTGGAATAAATTATGCTCACTTCACAGACTCTAGATCTGCTTGATCCACACAGTAGCAAAGGAAAATTTGTGGTATTTTAGAGTTAGGGAACAAAAGTTTATTTAACCATCCTGTATACGTATGTGTAATTTTACACTGATTTTTTTTCTAAGTAGCGTAACATTAATGAAACCAACAAAGTAAAGAGGACTTGTGAAAGTAGGGCATGAAATGATGTGAAACTGACCTGGTACAGCAGGTTCCCCAAGCTACATCAGAGCTGAAGGTAAAGCAGCTGCCTTCTCTTCAGGAAAAAAATGAATCAAGCTTTTTCCCCCACAGCATCCTACTTAATTCAGATCCCTTAAAGCTACTCTGTATCCCCTGCAAAGATAAAAGCACTGTACTTTCTCTTCTAGTTTGTACCTCATAGACTATCAAAAAGACTATTCAGATTAGATCAAACCAAAAAAAAAAAAAAATTCACAATATTCTCTTTCCAGAAAACCAGAGCAACTATACAGTGGTTCATCTCTTGCTACTATTATACACCCAGATATTGCATCTAAACACTGTATTCAATACCTGTGGCAGGTCTTGCCTTCTGTGAATTTACTGAGTCTGTTGTGAGTTTATTTATCTTTAAGCTTTGCAACATCTTGTGGCAATGAGTCTCACACTTCAGTTACTCGGTCTGTGAAAAAATACTCTCTTCCATTTGGTTTGTTCCCCGGTAATTTCTTGTGTACCACTTGTTCCTGTCTTGTGATAAATAGTTAATAATCTTTCACATTTACCTCCTCTGTGTCTCCTGAAGAAATAACACTCTGTGTTAGCCCTCGGTCATTTCTTGTCCACACAGAAGTCTTATTCTATTTAAACAGTCCTCCTTCAGAAGATATTCAATGCAGCTGACCATTCTTTCTGTCTCTCAGTGTATTTTTCTAGGTTTACCTATATTGTTTTTGAGATGAGGTGACTGTACACCACAGGCTATATATCAGCAGAATAGTTTCTGATTTGTTCTCTAGCGTTTTCCTAATAATTCTTAATTGGTTTTGCTGCTGCTGAGCACTGGGCTGACATCTTTATCAGGCTCTCCAAGATGTGTTTTCTGAGATGAAATAGCTAATTTAGTGCTCATCGCCATGTAGATGTCTTTGTTTTCTCTACATGCATTTTCATTATTGAACTAGAATTTATTGACTTCTATTTTATTACCCAGACACTCAGTATCAAGAGGATTTTTTTAATTCTTCACATAAGTTTTAGTTTTTCTATCTTGAGTAATTCTCTGTTAATATAGATCTCAGCCCAGATTCCTGTGGGTCTCCAGCAGTAACCTCCTTTCCTTGACAAAACTGACCTTTCTTCCTTATTTGCTTCCCTCATGCTTTTCCCGATGGTGAACACGCCGTGTTTATCTATGAAATCAAGCCTGATTTGTACTGTCATATTGCAGCTATAAACACTGTTTCAGGCAATGAAATATGCAATTAGTCTTCCTTGCCAGTTGCCTTTTCTTTTTCTTTCCACCTTATTTCTTGATATAGTTCTTATGTCTTTTTTGCTTCCATTTTCTGTCTCTGCCACTTTCCCTCCCTGTGTCGTTGTGTTCATTTTCTCATCCATCCACTTTCCCATCCAACATCTTCTCCTGTTCAGCTTTCCTGCAGAGTCTCAACCCTTTCCTCATTATTCACATCTCTTTACGCAGGCTTACTAGAGCTAGAGTAACTGCATATGCGTATCATTTCCCTCCTTACCCTATCCATTCCTCTTTCACTAAAAATGGAGGCAACCAGATGCAATCTGTGCAAGAGCCAAAGTCACTGAACCTAGTGGAAGTCTCTCCACTGGAGTAAGTAGAGTTGGAGTCAAATTTGCTGTGAAAGCAGGCTGACGTATGTACGAGGCTGGTTTATGGATAGACACTGCACTGCTATTCCCAGCAGAGTGAGGTGGGAGGGAATATGCCACGTCTCCTCTTGGGCTGTTCAACCAGCTGATGTGGACTTCAGGATAAGATGGGGAGATTTGGGTTGAGGTGTACCAAGCTGAATCATACTCCTCCCAGCTCATCTAGCTCTCTGGCGAATTGCATGCAAGGGGTGAATAGCTCTAGGAGGAAAACTGTAAAAGTTCAGCTATCTATGCCTTTCCTAATATTTGGCAACTAGGGGATAACAGAGCTGCCAGCACATATAGAGAAGAAAGAACAAACCAGTGCACCAGGCAGGAAGTTGATTAACTCACCTAGGCTTGCCATAGATGCTTGTAGAGGCAACAACAGCAAAACACAGGACACAGAGCACTGCAGTCAGTAGCTTGGAGAG
>VYZW01030864.1:49007-61816 GCA_013401315.1 Balaeniceps rex | reverse complement strand
GCATGAAGTACCAAAAATCTGTTTTTCAGAAGACTTAATTTCAGACAAAGAAAAAGCATAACTTTTATTATCTGATTGACCTTCAGTAACTAAAGTCTTTTGAGTCAAAGACAGGACTAAGAGTGTGCTTGTACACGTCTCTTGCTTGTGGTCATAGTGTGATGGCAGAGATGGCTTCTCAGCAGAGTGTGTCAGTGTGGCTCCACTGGCCATAATGGTCCTCACCTGGTGCAGATCAATAAGGCTCCATTTGCATCAGTGCAGCTGGATTGATTTTCACCAGCTGTGGATCTGGCTGTGTGTGTGCAGAGAGAGCATTATGGAGGCAGACAGACCTTGTTAAAATATTTAAAGATATTATACAGTCATGAAGGTGAATAAAGGTGAGAATAACTTTTTGTCAGTTCAGCAGGCTATTGTGATAAATAGCTGATTTGATTGTTACAGTGAACCAAAAGGATGCCTTTTTTTGTGCTAATAGAAGCTGGGTTGACACTTTTTGCAGGAACTATTGGATTCAGATAGTAAACTAGTTGTTAGTGCAATTCATATTGATTCCTCTGGTGCTCTTACTCCTGTTTTGTGCTAGTGTTGTCAAACCAGTTCTTCCAAATTCCTTCAGCTAGCTACTGGGGAGAAAGAGGTGATATAGCAAACTGGCATGGCTTAACTCTAATTCATTCACAACTTTCACAGGGACTCTTATTACAGTATGAATATTTTGTATTTTTGTCCTGGAAACTAACACTTCAGTTTAATAATGCTGTAAGATTTCTTTTAAACACCTGTGTAGACATGATCATAGTAGAAACTAAATATTTTAGGTATGTATATGCCATGTATTAAGAGTTCATTGGGATGAAAACAGTCAGTGAAAAAAAACAATCTACCATTGAGGTACAGAAGGATTAGTGTTTAGGAAGATATGTGTTTTACTGAAGTAGCTAAAGAGATTAATTTCTCCCTGTAGCTTTACAGGGAGCCATTCAAAGAGTTATTTCAGGTAGACTGTTATTTCTTGTTTTAGATTTATCTCGTGAATCAAACTCTAAGCTTGGCAGAGACAGGAGGGGGGGAAAATACTTTTCATGGCTGCTGGAGCTTTAAAAAAGAAAAAAAAAATAGAAAATATCCAGTATTTTCAAAATAACAGTGAAATTTACCTTTTCATCTTAGCTGTGAAATGAGGAAACAAGATATTTATTTTCACACTGTACCTGTTTCTGAGTGCCTTCCAGTCATGAACAATATGATTTCTATCAGGCCACATGTCACTAATGGTGGCTTTTTTTTCTCTCCATAGAATTAAAATTACACATAGGCTTTTTCCACATATATGTATGTATTTTTAAGTGTGCCAAAACTGGCCTGCATGTCTTTAGTAGCAAATGGAAGGCTGAAGGCTGGTAAGCCTTTAATAGGAAGAAAACAACAGCAGACCTTTTCATAGTCCTGTAGACCTGTGAAGCCCTATTTTACAGTTTTCAATGTGTTCCACTGGTTTTTTCCTCGCTCCTCCCCACACTAATTTCTATCATGCCTAGCTGCCACTAGTGTTGGGATAAGTACTGGTACTGTATTTATTTCATAAACTTTCCTTTGATTTAAATATATTTTAATATTTCACTCCCTTGTGCCTTTCTCTCGTACACCTTGCAGAAATCCTTCTTTGGTAGCTTCTCCACAAAGTCTTTTCAGGCACTGTTGAGCAATTCCATTTTGGTAAATCAGTGTGCCTGTTTACTAAGGCACAGGCACAAGAATAGGGGAAGTATGGCTTGCTCCAAGACCTGCACCCACAGGTGTTCAGATTTTGGTAGCATATGTATTGTGGAGTGTCGTTTTGGAAGGACCTGGTTGGCACACACTTCTAGTGAGAAGACAAGGCAAGCTTGTTTCTCCTACCTTAACCATGCACTGTTTTTTGGGCTTGTTTCCACTATGTCAATCATGCATGGGGCATTTTTGTATGTGGCATGGGAGACATAGACTGAGAAAGTACTACTGTTCCTGTGCCACTGCTTTTCACTGTAGACAAATGCATGCTTGGACCTGTGCTAAAGGGTACCATGGAAACAGGATTTGTTCCTCACCACCGTCTGGGCTTGTGTCCAAATAACTTGTATGAGATGAGTGTGAGCTAAAGCATAAGGTTGAGCTCCTGCTTAAAATCAATCCTGAAGTAGCCATAGTAACCACTCAACTAGGAGGGCTAAGTTTGCAAGAGCTACTTTGTGCCCCTAAAATGTAAGCACCATTTATAGTACCTTTTCTTAGTTGGTAAGACATGCATGTACATGTCCTGAGGTAGCTTTTTCTGAGAATAGTCTTTACATTGAAAGACTAAATAATTCATTTTATAGGAGGCAAAAGTCCACAATGACTGAAATAATAAGAATCAGCACTTAAATATATATATTTTAAATCTGCCAGTCTGACAAAAATATCCCTAATTATGAAGCTTATATAATTCTTTATAGCATTCATTAATCTTAAATTGAAAATATGGGCCACAAATTTCAGTTCTCAACAGGTCAGGAACCTGTTAACTCTTGTTTTCATTATCATCTGCTGTTTGTTTTATATGCACACATAAAGATTCTAATCTGAATGTCCGAGTGTTTCATAAGTACTTAGATAAATAAGGCTCTTGCTCCAAGGAAAGCAGTCTAATTTGGAACAAAACGCAAGTAATTAAGAGGAACAAAAAAGAGAATGGCAAGGAGACTGTAGATAATAGAAATATGATCCTGCTGCTATGTGTTCCTATGATATTTTTGCTTCATTCTGAAGTTGTCAGATACTAATTGCTAAATAAAATCTGTTATTTCTGACTGCTGCACAAACATGCCAATTGTAGTTGGCTGGCCTTGGCTTCTGGACCTACCTTTGTCATGATGCTTAAAAGGGGTCAATTTCCAAAGGAATAGCTTTGTGGCCAATTTAGAAAGTATTTTAAAATCATGAGAAAATACAGAAGAAAACTTTGTCTTGAATGCTCTATTGCCAGCTCCTCCAACGTTTCCAGACATCATTAATGGAGCAGCAAATATGTGCAAGTGTGTCTGCATAATACAAGAGGTATTACATGACAAAAAAAAGAGGGTTGCAGAGGAGAGAGAGACTTGTAAGGCAGCACTTCAGGTAAGGACAAAATGGAAGTAGAAGCAATAAATGAAGGTTTGCGTAGTGTATTGGGCCTCCTTAGGCAGTAGGAAATGAGAGAAAATTATGGTGGATGCTTTGTTTCCTGTTCTGTGCACAATAACTCTAAGGTAGACCCACAGCTAAACATAGATCATCTGTCTGTGGGAGACTGGCTGAGGCCAACTCTGTATTAATTTCATGTTCTTCTGAGGGTGAAAGTTTAGGTACTCTGCTTCCACAGGGAGTTCCCCTCAGATGCTTTTACCTGTAGTGTGGAGGTGCTAGGCCTCCATTTGCTACTTTAGTAAAGGCATCAAATCGGAAAGATGACCACAAGGTATCAGAAACCTTCCTAGGTCCCGGTATCCTAGGCAGATATTGCTTACCATATGGTAGGGACTGAGATATGTAGTCACGAGCCACTCCTCACCCATGCAGAACACTATAACCAGTGCCATAGATGCAAAGATTTGGTCCGGTCCAGTACTGAGACAGCCGATATCCCAAACAATTTGTCATGCTTTACTTCAGCTCATGTGGGATGGAGAGTATGGGTTCTATTTTTCTACTTTGGCCACACCAAATCAGAATTATCAGAAGGAGATGTCAGAGAATGGCTGAAATATGGGACTGTCTGGCATCCAGGCAAATCAGGAGGGGACATATTAAAATCTTTATACTGCTTTTTTTCTTAGGAGGTGTTTTATCACTGTTTCAGAATAACACTGTCTTCTTACAAGTCTTGAACTTGTTCAAGTGGAGCAGAGAGAGGACAACAGTTTAGATTTCCCATGTGATCTTTGTTCCCTTTATTATGACTTTATAGGTATATCATGAAAGAGAATAATTTTTCAATTGTGTAAGTTAAATGCTTTCACAATGTTAATTTTACTAGGTCTCTGTCACAGGTTACACAGGATAAATGACAACCCATATTGGATCTGGAGTTTATTTAAGAACCAATGAGATTAGAACTTTTACCCTACTTAATACCTTAGACACTCACTCCCTTTCCCCTCTGCTCCCCCTCAGGTTATGTTCACTAGGTCTTGACTTCCACTTCCCATCAGGGAGTTGGCTGCAGGTCCAGGTGGGTCAGGTAGAAAGGTTTGCTGGTTTGTGCTGTGCAGCTGCTTACAACTACCAGTCTTGGACACTACCAGCCAAGGTCCCAGAGGCCGTTCCCTTGGCACTTGTCTCCACCCATTCCTTGATCTCCAGGATCTTTCCTGCAGTCAGGACCCTCCTCACCTTCTCTCTGGGCTCCCAACCCCCCCAGCTTTCCCAGTCTAAATAATCCATGTGCAGAAATAAAAGACAGTCAGCCTCCTAATGAGTAGTTCTGTCCCGTATCTTTTTTTATTAATTAGAGGATTGGGAAGTGCCTTTTTTTTCCTTTTTGTTAGTTCAGGTCTTATAAAAATTTAGAAGCAGCCAGTACTGCTTGCAGCTAGCAAGTATCCCAGAATCATTTAGAAGTGATCTCCTGTGATCATCTAGTCCAACTTCCCTGCTCAAACAAGGTCAATGAAAACAGATTACCCTAGGACTTTTTTTAATATCTCCAAGGATGGAGACACCACAACCTCTTTGGGAAACCCGTTCCAGTGTTTGGCCACCCTTAAAATAAAAAAAAAAAAAAAGTTTTTTCTTCTATTCCCGTGGAATTCCATGTGTTTTAATTTGTGCCCATTGTATCTTGACCTGTCATTGTGTACTGAGAAAAGTCTGGCTCCCTCTTCATTCCCTCCTATCTGGTATTTATACATGTTGACAAGGTTTCCTCTCCCCATGCCTCCATTCCCCACCTCCCAAGCCTTCTCTTATCTAGGATGAACAGTATCATCTTTTTCAGCCTCTGCTCACATGTCATATGCTCCAAGCTTGATTGTGTTTGTAGTCCTTTGCTGGACTTGCTCCAGTAAGTTCACCTTGTACTTGGGAGTCCAGAGCTGGACCCAGCAGTGCAGGTGTGGCCTCACCAGTGCTGCGCAGAAGGAAAGAATTGCCTTCTCCAACCTGCTGGTAATGCTCTTCCTAAAGCAGCCCAGCATACTGTTGGCCCAGGATACAAAGGCACATTGCTGGCTCATGGTCAACTCGTTGACCACGAGTACCCTGAGGTTGTTCTCTGCATAACTGCTCTCCAGCTGATTGGTGCTAGTGCACATCATCCACCACACCCAAGCGTGTAATAGTGCATGCGGTTATTCCTCCCTGCATGCAGGACTTAGCATTTCCCCTTGCTGAACTTTATCATGTTCCTGTCAGCCCTTTTTCTTCAGCATGTTCAATACCTCTGAATTGTAGCATAACTATCTGGTGTATCAGCCACTCCTCACTGTTTTGTATCACTTAAATTTTCTGATGGTGCGCTCTGTCCCATCATCCATGCCATTAATAAAGAAGTTAAGGAGTATTGGCCACAGTACCTTGGGGTACGCTACTAGTGACTGATCTCCAAGTGCACTTTGTTGCTGATTGTAATCCTAGGAAGTAGGCTTGTTCCTTAAAGTTCAAAACTGTAGTTTCTGATACACAGATGTACACACAATTATCTGACACATGTCAGCATACACAGTTTAAGCTTCCCCCCCTCAAGTTTCTAAACCACCTCTAAAAAGGAAAGATCTTTGCCTGTCTGATTATTTCAGTGTCTTTGCTCATTCTTATCTCTCTGAAGCATGAACCACCAATTTTACATGGTATCCTGTAGAGATCAAAAGCAAGCCCTGCTCAGTACTGCTTCATGCAAACACTTGGGCTGCAGTTGCATTGCACAGGTAGAGCATAGCCTTGCTGTTGTGAACTATCAGACCGCTAATTTAATACGCTTGTATTGTTCTTCCTCTGTCATGTCTAACTGGTGACCTCAGTAACAGCAAAGCATAGAGTGAATTTCTGTTGTCATTCTCTTGTCACTCTTCCCCTTACTCCTACCTTAAAATCAATCCTTTTCCTTTTGTACAAGTCCCTCATCCTTCTCATAGTAAAGAGGAGGAAAAAGATAACCTGATGCCTACACTTCAGGTGCTAGATGAAGTTACCAGAAATCATGTTTAAAAGGCCAAATTAGACTGAATTTTTAACTGCTGCTTTTGCATTGCCACGAAGCAACTGCAGTGAATATACCGTCTGTATACGTAGATCTATATGTATATGGCGATAAGAAACCTGGCATGATGGGGAGCAGCCGGGGCCGTGTCCCGGTGGGGAGAGGCGCTGCCGGCGGCTGCAGTGCGGCTCGGGGTGCGCTAGGTGGGGGCCGCGCCACGTCAGCGACCGGGACGGGAAAAACGTTTTCCCTGACGTGTCAGGCGAAATTCTACTTTGAACAGTCTTTAATGTTATTCGTGAAGGAGGCATAAGCAGCGGGAAAAAGATGCTGAAAGTCTTCATTCTGGCTGAAAGAACACCCAAAGCAGCGTTATAATAAAAAATATGTGGGTAGTTGCTTGTTCCTAAGCCTCATTAATCCTATTGCAGCAATTTATCCTTCCTTAACTTTGTGGTTATCTAAGAAAAGCTTTTAGGCATGTGCGAGAGAAAGTTAAGACTGGAGTTGTAATATATAACACAAGTTTTCCAAGCAGAACACTTAAATATGTGCTAGACTTGCTGATTCTCTATTGAACAACTTGTTTCTGCTACCAGCTTGTTTTTGCACTTACAGTGCGAAATAAGACTTATTAATCCTTGATTAATAAATAAGGCTTGCACTTCATTAAATGACTCATACAAAGAATATGATACGACAAAACCAATTAAAATGTCTGTCCCTTTGATCTAAAATCAAACACTGCTGTACATTTGGGGAGGGTTAACTCGATGCTACTTACATCTCGAGTGGGTCAAAGCATGCTTTAGGGTGTTTGGATGCTGTTTCTGTAAGTTAAGTTCAGATGTGGATTTCTGGTTTGGGGTCATCCTTTCTGTTTGCAGGACACATGAAAGGCCATGCTAAATAAAGGGCAAGGTGGATGTGGGAGAGAATAAAGCAGGAAGGGAATTCATAAATAGCAATCTGAAAAAAACCATTCAGCTCTCCCTCAAAAGAGGTTATGAATGAAGCCTTCAAAGTATAAATGCCAGTGAAATATTCTGTCTCTGAAAAACAATAATGTTGAAAATCTCCTTTAAAGCCTTAGACAAGTTTTTAATGGAATATTTTCAGCGTTCAAAATTCCTAACTTTGACAAGGGAAACCACCCAGCACTAGATATAGCTCAACTTCTCACTTATTCTGAAACACAATGGGTGATAGGGAGCAAACAAAATTACTTTGAGGTAATGAGGCAAGATGTGAAAGGTTTGCGGTTTTCCCCCAGAAAATCAGATTCCAGACCAGAGGAAAAAAACCGCTTTGCCTGAAATGTTTTTGTAATTCATGGCTATTGGAAGGAAATACATCAATTCATTGCGTATAATTTCTATTAATTTCAGTAATTAAGATTGGGTGATTAAGCTTCTTACTAGGTTTCTTCCTCATACTTTTCAATCTGATGGTCAATATTCAGAATTCTTCCACTAGTAATCTGCTAAATCTCACTCCTTGGATTAACATAACTACCCATAAAATTGAATGAAGTACAGGAGGCCTACCCTGAGTTTTTGAACACCCATATTCACAGAATTGTGTCTTTTCAGCCAGCTCTTTCTGCCACACAGCTGAGCAGTAAGGTTGTTTCAGTGAATGGTTTCACACAGTGTTTTCTTGTATATCACTTCTAGTCCCTTTATGCACATGCTTATAATGGTATTCTCTTGATAATATCATTGGAAGTCCCATTTTGGGTAGATTCTGAGGAAACATGTATGAGCAAGCCCATCCAACACGACAGTGAGCAGGCTGGTCCTGAGTAAGCAATGCGATTATGCAAGTGTTCTCACTTTATCCCTGAAGGAAACCACTGCAGGCTAAAGCAATGCTATAAAGGACCAGAAATATGAAGTTTAATTATTGCAAATTACGCAGCTGAAACAAAAAGGTCTCTGAATGACCTGGGGGATTGAGGATTCAGTGTGGTAGGTGATTAGATGCTAGACTAATGATGACAATAGCTTGGTTCCTTAGAGAGCTAATAGTTTCAAAGTGAAAGATGTGGTGTTCGTTGTTGGAGAATTTACAAGCTGCGGTACGTTTAGATATTGCAGTACAGCTTGATCCTCCCACATTCGGTTGTACACATTTGGAACTTGTGTGCATGCTTGGTAATTAAAGCTATGATAGTTGGAAGGTCATGATGATATGCCTAATAAACTTATGTAGGAAGAACAGCCATTGTTTGGACTCTCTGGACCAAGCTGTTGAATGGCTACGATGTACTTGGTGTTACAGCAGGGTTGTAATTTAGTGTCTTCCTTCCCCCAAAAGAGGCTTTGCACCCTTTTCTTAAGGTCTTGATTAATAACACACACATCCCCCTTAAGGCCCGCAAGAGGAAAGCTTCAAAATGGTATGAATACCCTAGGAAAATCCTTAATTTAATTCTCCATCCTCTAAATTGGTAATTATTTTCCTTTATAAGCCATCATCTCTGGCAAATATTCAAATGCTGCGCTGAGGAATTGCACTCAGAATAGCAAACGGAAGCAGGGGCTCTACTCAACTGTTCCCTCTCGTGTAAAAGATATAAAGTGTTTGTCCAATTACTGTGGCTCTTTCCTGAGTAGAAGAGGTTGCACATAATTAAATGTGATAGAAATGTCTGGTTTATTTCAATTTGTAAGCAGAGGAGAACTTTGAGAAATTACACTGTGCACTGCCTCTGGCAGCAAAGGTGGCTTCAGAAATCCCTGCCATCAGATCTTGTGCTAGGGATCCTTACCTCCTCCCTGCCCCCACATTGTGCTGGCACAGGGTTACAGTATAATGTGGATCAGAGGAGCTATACAGGTGGGAAAAGAAACGTGGTTTTGGAAGATTGCTCTGAATCTAGATGAGTTTTTGCTGATCTGATTTACTGAGCAGTTACTCAACAAATTCTACTGGGGAGGCTGAAACTCTTCCAGGGAGGTGGGAAGGAGCACCAAGCCAGGAACTTCTTACGCTGGTTTTGTCTGCTTTAGGTTAGTTTTCTCTTTGTTGGCTGTAGTAGTAATGGATTTTTTTTTTCCCTAGGTTAAATGAGTGAAGGCAAAGTAAAGACTTACAAAACACTGTGCAGTTAGGAACATTGCAAACATTATGTATATCTCTACATATATTGTTAGATGGCTTTTGAAGCTTAAAGTAAACTCCCTAGGCTGAAATGATAGACTGCATCTAACTTTTTCTTTCTTTTTTTTCCCCTGTCGTGGTTTAGCCCCAGTCGGCAACTAAGCACCACGCAGCCGCTCGCTCACCCTCCCCCTCCCCGGTGGGATGGGGGAGAGAATCGGAAGGGCAAGAGTAAGAAAACCCACGGGTTGAGATAAGAACAGTTTAATAATTGAAATAAAATAATAATAACAGTAATAATAATAATAATGATAATAATAATAATAATTGTAATGAAAAGGAGAACGAGAGAGACAAACAAAACCCAGGGAAAAGAAAACAAGTGATGCAACCGCTCACCACCTGCCGACCGACACCCAGCCAGTCCCCGAGCAGCGATCGCTGCCCCCCGGCTAACTCCCCTCGGTTTATATACTGAGCATGACGTCATGTGGTATGGAATAGCTCTTTGGTCAATTTGGATCAACTATCTTGGGCTGTGCCCCCTCCCAACTTCTTGTGCACCTGGCAGAGCATGGGAAGCTGAAAAAGAAAGTCCTTGACTAGTCTAAGCATTACTTAGCAACAACTAAAACATCAGTGTGTTATCAGCATTCTTCTCATACTAAATCCAAAACACAGCACTATGCCAGCTACAAGGAAGAAAAGTAACTCTATCCCAGCCGAAACCAGGACATCCCCCTAAACTGCATCAAACTTTTAGCTATCAAAGCAAGCATCACTAAGTTGCCCACTGTTTGTAGGGATTTGATCCAAAGCCAATGACTGCCTCTAACTTCAGTGAACTGGGGAGCAAACTTGCGGTTTAAACCTAATTTTATGTCACAAAGTAATGCTACTTTCCATAAGAAAAGCCTTACCTTTTGTGTGCACATGTTTTTTTTCCAATTAACTATTGAATATATTAAAGAATACAACTCCTCCAGCAATAGAAGTCATACAGTACCAATTTTTATCTTATAAGCTAGGTGTGAAGCTCTTTACTGAGACCTGGACTAGTGCAACAGCATTACAAAACAGTAGTCATGAGTGCTTTCAGTTGGGTTGTTTTACGTAGTTAGGAAATTGGTTTCTCTTATTTTTAATTCAGGGTATTAGGCAGTAGGTGGCATCCGGCATCCTACTTTAACATTATAGTGAACTGTAGGCTTGCTAGCATGTGTGTATCACTTGGTCTAGAAAGTTCTTAAAATTTCTTTTTTCTACTTGTACTTGTGCAGTATTATCAAGGAAGGACTTTTTTTGCTTGAAGTGAAAAAGAATGTGTGAGTCCTGATGTGAGTACTATATATGGAAAGCCTGCAAGTACTATATACTCAAACTCCTAGTTGAAATTTGAGTTTGGAGTTTGTCTTGCAAGACTAGAAGCAAACCTTTATAAACCAGGAGAGTTGAGCAAAATCGAATTATTAAAGACTTTTCTTAGAAGCTGGATTGGTTCCAGGTCTTTTGGATACTCATTGTGTTCTTTCTACAGTGCCAGTGGGAGGCAAAAATAATTAATCCTGAAAACTAGATTGAAAAACTGTTCAATTTATGATTCAAAGCAGTAAAAGGATGGAAATTCATTATTAATATTGATACACTATCCTTAAGTCATGTCATTCAATATCACAAAGTGTCAGGTTATGTGCTTAGGTAGATACAAGCCAAAAAAACCTTAGATGTGTTTAATGGAAAGAATCTAAAATAAACTGTTGAAAGGACAAGAGTTACTGATAGACCTAAGTGGTAATGTAGAAGGAAATTGTGAATGGTACAAGTCTTGCAGTGGATGACAGAGAAATCAGATCATTAACTGAAGTTGATGTTGCAACATCTTAATATACTTCATCAGTATCCCTCTGACTTTGATTAGAGGTCCTTATTTCAGACTCAACAAAGGTCCTCAGGGCTCCTTTAGCTGCCTCCAAAAAGGTTGCTAAACTTCCTTTTTTTTTTTAATTTTAATTAGGCGGGGGAGTGTGGTAATACACTTTCAGTAGAATTTAAGTATAGATTGCTCAGGGACCCTTTAAGATTACTCTTTGAAACACCAGTGCTCACCACGGTTTGAATGGGGACTACTAGCAGTCGGTGACATTTGAAACTCAGTGACATGAACTGGGTGGGGTACTTTTTTATTTATTTTAGTATCTATTTATTTGTATGGATTTGTGCCAGAACAGATTTACCTAACAGCTTCTCATTCTCTTTCTAATACGATAATTGTATCATGCTGAAAAGGAAGAATACTGAGTGCTTAAATGTTTTTGTGTATCTGGCCTTTGTGATGCAAATAAGCAGCTTTTGTAATATTCAAAATCACATGGGTGTTCAATGTAAAAATATTTCATTTATTGTCTAATCTTTTCTCTTTAAGCTGATTGCTTCATTTTTGCATATGAGAGCAGCTCTGTTTTAATAGGTGGTTAAAGGTGCAAGCCTTGTTAAACATTGCATGAAAACATACAAAGACATAAAGGGTGTTTGGACACTAGTTTGATATAAATCGTGTGTTTAACATCATTATAATAACTCGTGCTTAACGTGATTCACATACTTATGTAGCCACCTG
Source organism: Balaeniceps rex (assembly GCA_013401315.1). NCBI lineage: Eukaryota > Metazoa > Chordata > Aves > Pelecaniformes > Balaenicipitidae > Balaeniceps > Balaeniceps rex. Next base: position 49,892 of record VYZW01030864.1, on the reverse strand, counting down.
AATTTGGGCTATGGAGAGACAGCTTTATGAAAGAATCTATATGGCACACAGTTTTATCTTAGTGTTTATATTTCTAAAAGGAAAACACTACTGTAAGATGACAGGTCTTGGGCCAAGGCACCTCGGTATTGTCTCTCCAGTCTGCTTCACTACTGTTACCTTTGAAATATACCACTTACACATTCAATAATGAACAATAACACTGAGTTACATACTGTTCTGTATGTAGGTAGATGAAGCCTTGCTAATGTTATAAACAGTGTTTGGTGAATCAGAACAGCACTCCTCAAATGAAATAATACCTTCCTGTTTATGTTTAGTCCTTACTAATTTACCATAATATAATTAGGAAATAAGAGAAAACATAGTTAGAAATGGGACTTGGGAATTTCAATATACCTGGGCTGTATAAAAGGTGAGAATAATAATGAAGGAAATATGGAATGGATTGTCATGACACAAAATACAAAGCATATAAGGGAGAAAAACATTAGTGTCAATTTTATGTTCGGACTATAGTTGGAAGTATTGCATTTATATTTTACCAAACGCAACTCCTACGTAACAGTTGCTGCAACAACTTCCTTAAGGTTTTAAGGAAACCGAATGGATTGTTGGGTTAACAGCATATAAATAAAACTGCTAAGAAAAACGTATCCTTCTTCTCTAAAAAAGTAATTCCATGCACATCTAAAAATTATTAGTTTTCAAAGCCAGATAAACTACAGATAAGTTGAAGGATCATAATTATTCTAGGTAGAAATTGAATATACCAAGCGAGTCTGGGGAGCTAGGTTTTTTCTTTTGTTTTTCTTTTCTCTCTCTTTTTTTTTTTTTTTTTTTGGTTTGGTTTTGGGTTTGAAAGCCCACCCAAACCCATTTCCT
>VYZW01030864.1:5486-36798 GCA_013401315.1 Balaeniceps rex | reverse complement strand
CCAAAACGTTTCACAGGTAGTTGCCAGCAGCAGAGGAAAAGCGAGGTTTGAATCTTTAACTTCATTCCTGGTACCATCATATATGGATTCTTCTGCTTTTCTCCCCTGTACTTCACTTGATTGACCCTTTCCTCCCCAAAATTGCCCATGATCTAATCCTGTATTTTCCTCATGTCATTCTGTCTTGCTAGCCAGCTCCAATTTCCCTTCTCACTTTTCACCCTGTTCCTGGTGTTTTGCCCCATTGTTTCAGAGCTGCTCTGCTTAATCTCCTGCTGCTCATCTTCTGTCTCATTCCTATTCCCATTGAGTGTAATTCAGCTGGGATATATTTCCTAATGAACTTTTTGGGTTTTGCTTCCCCTGACTTCTACTTTCTGTCTAAAGCCTAAAGGGTTTCTAGGTTTCCTGCGGAGGTCCAGCTTTTCCTTGCTCCAACATCTGCTTCCCATCTGCCCTCTCCCGTTTCATCCCGATTACTCATCATGTCCCAGGCCAAATCCCTAGTATGGCTCCTCCTTTACATTATGTTCGATTGAGTTTCTTTTTCATTTGCTGAGAATTTTCAACCTGTACTTTTCCTCCTCACTTCAATCTTGAAAATGGCTGAATAATTTTTTTTTTTTTTAGTTGGAATGTTCCAGAGATATGTTCTGCCTGAAGTAATTGTCACATTTGGCAAAACTTTATACAATAGAAGACATGGTCTTATAGTAGGAATTTCTGGCATATGTATAATTACATGTAGATCTCTCTAACCCACATAACATAGGAGCAGCACTTATTGGGTCAGACCAAGGGTCTGTCTTACCCAATGTCATTTCTCCACTGTGACTAGCAGCAGATAGTAGGGGAAGAGCATACTAACAAGACGAGTATTGTAACACTTTCTCTCACAAGCCTCCCCAGTCTATAGCAACTTAGCACCTCTGGCTCAGGAGATGACTATCTCTGTATTTAAACTTCGATGCAGACTGTCCCTCGCTTGGCAGAGCTTCAATTATGCAACTTTATTCTTGAAAAGTTCTGTTGTTGGCTTATACACAATGAAAGAAAGAGGCCAACATTTCTTTAAGTGCGATGGTCATTTATTAGGATAATACTCTTAACACACACTACTTCAGACTAAATTAGCCTGCTCATGGCAGATGAACAGCAGGTTGCCATTCTTTGCCTTTTCCTGGTATTTTCAGGCTCTTTCATAATTCCCTTTTTTTCATTGGATGTCCAGGTTAAACAAATAAGTGAGTGGCAATTTCAAGCACAAAAGCAAGCTGCAGGCAGTCCTTTCTGATTTGTTAATTTGATTTTCACTAGCTGTTTTCATTCACGTAATCACAGCAGGTAAGTTGAGGTCAAGTGCTTATGCCAGGGAAGAAATAAGCAGCTCCTAACTTATTGTATTATGAGGTAATTCACGGTACTGTAGAATATTAATCAAGAAACTTGGAAAATATGCTTTTGATTAAATTATAAATGAAGAAAAGGAGGTGTGCAATTATAACCAAAAGTGCTGCAATGTGCTGCTCCTTGCATATTCTAGGCAAAATTCTTTGCCCATGCCCTCATTTCTGGGTAACTAGCAATATTTAAAAAGATTATACAGCGCCTTAAAATGTAATGTGCTATGTTGAATGCCCAAGTAGCTGTAGATAAGTGGGAGGGAACGTATGGCTGAGATTATATTTTACATACTGTTGAGTAATTTGAAGCAACAAACCTTATTTTCTTAGATCATACTTCTGGTCTAAATTGTAAGCCCCTGACTAAATTTCATTTGCAATGTAGATGCTAATGGCAACCTGAAGTGTAGCAGCAGTGCTATTAGTCCCTAGTCTCTCAGCTCTGGTACTGTCTTGCTATAAATTCTTTGTATTTTAAATTCAGCAAAATGCTCTACAGTAAACAAAGAGAGGAACACAGGGAGTGAGCTATTTACCTAGAGTCGATATAGATTTATGCCCAAAAATCAAAGTTACATTTCGGCTCCTGTATTTCAGCTCCTGTTCATCTCTCTTTGCCAGTAAAAATAAAGACAGTGCCTAGGTATCCTAGATACTCAAATTCAAAAATTAATATAGCAGATTTAAAAGCTGATTTCCTGAAAGAAGAAAAAAATCATCTGGGTTTGTATTTTATCTTTTCTTAAACATTAAAAGAAAAAAAAGGAGAAAAAAGAAAGCAACCCCCCACCCCCATTTCAGACTATTCAGAGTCCCTAGTTTACATTTTGCTAAAATGTTAAGAAATAATTTTCCAGGACTTGACTACAAACTTTCAGCTGTTCCTTCACCTCCCTCTTAAATACTCTCAGCTGTTCTGTCTCTCCTTCCCTGAACTTTTTGTTCTCAGCTCACTGAAATTTCAACCTGCTAAATTTGTCTGCTTTGAACTACTCCAGACTTAATGTTTCTGTGTTTTTTCAACTCTCTGAAGTTAAGTACCAACCAGTACTTAATTAAGGAGGATTACTCATGTGAGTAAAAGGTTGTAGAATGTGCCAAATTCAAATGCAAAATAGGATGCTACACTTCAGTTTCTCTTATGTAGTTTGATGGTTTTTTTTTTGTCTATCATTTTTGCAAAATGTTTCATTAATTCTACTTCAGAAACCTTTGGGTGGTTATTTTGTGGTATATAGAACACAAACATAATTTTTTTTAAAAAGCTTAATTATTACCAATTGTTCATAGTACGTAGCTATTGTCATAACCAATTTGTAACAGTATGCCATGTTGGCGAGTATTTGTAAAACACTAACAAAATTCCTCTTTCCTGAAGCTCTCACAGTTGAAGAGGCCTTCAGCATGTTCTCCTTATAAAGAATTTGCTGTTGTCCCTCAGCCTTGTGCATCACCAGATTTTCATTGTTGGTAGAGCTTTCACTGCAGTTGCTATCACCTTCTCCTGGCCAGTGCTGCATACATTTCAATAACTGTAACTTGTGCTCACCATTATCAACATGAAACATGCCACATAACTCCTCTGGCACCTATCCATCCTTTTTGGTGTGTGTATTTGTATAATACTTTGGGGGTTTGTTTTTGGGGGTTTTTTGTTTTGGGTGTGGTAGGGTTTTTTTCCTTCCCCAAGTTAAGCCCTAAGGCTTTATTTAAACATTTTCTGGCTCATGATTGTTAAGAAATTTCCATGGATTCTTAATAAAGCTCTAAACTTACTGAAGCCATTATGTCATAGAGCCCTTAAACCAGCATGACATTTACAGCTCAGACTTTGTTGTCTGTGAGGAAGTACAGGATCAGCCATTTATAGGCTGGCAGAGTTATTGGATGGCAATTTGACTCCCCTGGAAAATTGTATCATTTTTTCCTCTTTTGTGATGATTTTTGGTAAGTCAAAATTGAGAAATACATTTCTATCTTTAAATGTATACACAGGTTACTGTCACCTGACTGCCTGTAGTAGGATTGAGAATATGTTCCTTTCTCTTTCACTGTATCCCTACTTATATGGCATTTGGGGCAGGTCATGGAAAAGAATGCAAGCTGAAACATGACCACAGTGCACAGGTTACAACTTATGCAACTCCCTTGGCAGATTTCAAAGGTTCAGATTTACCTTAATAACCTCTGTTGCTGAGCACTTTGACAGAAGTGCAAAACTGATTGTGCTTTTCTGGATTTTTGCGAGTATTGGAACAGGATTTTCTTTATTTCACCAGTAGGGACATGCTGTAACATCAAACCTAACTACGAGTGTGATACCTGCCAGTGAGACTAAATGGAAAGCTATCAAAGGAAGTTAATTTTGGGGTTCTGCTTATATTGAACTGGAAGACATGAGAATAATTTTGAAAAAGAAAATTAACAATTGCTGGCATTCAGTATTAAAAATTGTACATTTTAAGGACAGGACTAGTGATTCCCAATGAAGGTAAAAGCCTGCCATGAATTTGAAGTTTATCACCTAACTAAGAAACTGATAGTGCCATGGGATCAGCTAGACTTCTAAAGCAATAGTTGACAGTAAGGCAGTCTCCCTTTCCACATGCCACTTCTGAAAACTGAGCTGGCAGTTCTATATCAGCTATTTTGTACAGGTTTCCAGTACAAGGAGAATTGGACAGATTCATGATCTCAGTAAAATACTGCTCTGTTCTTCAGAGCCAAGGTGGGGTTACTGTGGGTAGACTTTATATTGTGCTATAAAGTCTATGCATCAGCATTTTCTGAGGTTTTGTTTTGTTTTTTTTTTTCCTTTTAATTATTTGTTGTAAAGAAAGACCCTTTTTGTCCCTCCTGGAGCTTCTTTCTGTACTGCTTATCGTAAAATGTGGGAATCAAAGTCCTTTATCCATCTGGAGAAAGGGACAAGTGCAAATAAATGTGAATAGCAAGAAACAAAAATAGCAATACTGTAAAATAGCAAGAGACCAACAGGCTTCCCCTCCATAATGCACGGTGGCTTTGTAGATTAGGGAGTGTACTTGCACTTCTTTTCTCCAGTGTCTTTTAGTCCTGAAAGGACATGGAGAAGTTTTGCCATTGCTGCTACAGTAAGTGAAATGAGTGTACCATGGGATGGGGCATTATCTGGCAGCATTTAAAGTGCCATGGTACTAGCCTGAGCAAGCTAGTCATCCCAATGTGGGAGCAGCTGGTGTGCCTGCTTCTTAATTTTTTTTTTTTTTTTAAATTTACACATTAGACCTCCTGGGCTAGGATCAAAGTCTCAAGTCTCTCTTTTCTTTGGGGGAAAAGAAAAAAAAAAAAAATTCTTCCAGGAATTTTTCGGGAGGAGTTTCTAAAAAATGATCTGGGAAATACTCACAATGAAGTTGAAAATGCCTATTCCTTTAAAAAAAAAANAAAAAAAAAAAAAAAAAAAAGCCTCAACATGCAAAAACCGCACGAGACCACACACCTGGTGGAGCATTCTCCATGTTCTAGTCTCGCTCTCCGATTAACATCTACAGGGCCACTTGCTGCACATGTCAATACAGTGTCTCTCCTTTCAGCAAAGTAAGATCCCAAGCTTTACCCTGCAATATTGTTACTCACGAAACGGGGTGCATGTGAGCTAGGACGCTTCAAGCCTAGGAAACTTCTTATGTGCTAGAGCTGAGAGCTGGACGGGTCATGCTGGGATGGGGGGCGGAGTGGGGACCGGCAGACCCGAGGCGGCCGCCGGTTCCTGCACTGCTCCCGCCCCGCTCCAGCCGCAGGTAGATAAAGGTTGCTCTTCCCCCTCTCCGCAGCCCGTCCTCCCTCACGGCCGCTCTCCGCCGGCGCCCCCCGCCCCCTTTCCATCGCGGGAGGCGAGGCGAGGGGAGGGGGCTCCGCACCTGTGCGCGGCGCTCCGCGGCCGCCCCGCCCGGCAGCCAGCGGCGGGGGCGGGAGCGATCTGCGGTGCCGGGGCTGACGAGCGGGGGGCTCCCGGCGCCGGAGGCGGCGCGGCGGCATCCCCATCCTCCTCCTCCTCTCCATCCTTCCCTCCCTCCCTCCGCCTCCTCCCTCCCTTCCCCCGGGCGCCCTCTGCACTTTCTTCTCGAACCACCCTCGTAGGCAAACTTTGATGGGGAACCTCGCACAGGGCTGGAAAAATGCCGGTTATGAAGGGATTACTGGCACCCCAGAACACCTTCCTCGACACCATCGCCACCCGGTTTGACGGCACACGTGAGTCCGGGCTGGGGCAGCGGGCGTCGGCTCCGGGCGCCCAGAGAAGGGGATGCACGGGGGGCACTGTGCATATGGTGGGAGCCTCCTCTTCCCTCCCCTCCGTGCTCCGGGTTTTTCCTTGGTACCAGAAGCCGGCAATGAGGAAGGGGAAGCGAGGGAGATCCCAGCCTCTCCCGCTCTCCTGCCTGGCTCCTCCACAGCTTTGCAGGTGAGGAGAGTGCCGGGTCCCCTCCCCTCCCGACCCCCTGCGCGGGGGCTCCGGGAGGGCCGGGGTCAGGGCGAGCCAGGTTGCCGCTGGGGCCAGGATCTCTGCAGGAAAGTTGTGCGCTGAGCTGGGGCTTCCCCTCCCACTCCGCACCGCTGGCAGCCGTGACACTGCGAGGGAAAGGCAGGCTTCAGAGCCTGGGCAGGGCTTTGGCAGGAGGTTTGGGGATTTTTTTTTTTCTTTATTACCCCGAGCTCCGTTATTAAATCTCCCTAAAAGCTGAATTCCTGTAAGTCGGTCTCAGCAGTGGCAGCAGCTGTTGCAGGGTGTTAGCGGAGGGAGGAAGGAAGGAAGGGCCCTTCAGTGGCAGCGCGGCGCTGGCAGCGCTGTCCGGCTGCAGCACCATGGACGGGGCCCGGCTCCACGCGGGTCCCGGCGGGGCTCCGCTGCGCTCCCCACCGTGCTCCCCGCGGCGCCCGCCTCAGCCCCGCTCCGCAGTTCCCATGGCAAGGCGCTGCCTTAACGTGCGGAGCTGGCTCCCGTGCGGGAAGTTGGTTTGCTCCCCCACGACTGTGGGTTAGGAGTTGTCCGTATCTTGAGTTTTGTTTCTTCTTTAATGGGGTTTATTNAAAAAAAGGAAAAAAAAAAAAAGCAGCGGGGGGGGATGGGGGAGAGCAGATTTGGGCCGAAATGAACTCGCTTCCCTTTAATTCCCTTAAAAAAAATCCAGACATCCAAAGTGGAGGAAAAACAAACTCAGATTTGAGTCGCTGTCAGCTGTTTCTCACCTGAAAACGTTGCAATCTAATGGGTTTGATATCTTCTTCATTATGTATCTATTGGCATTTTCTAAATGGCTCAGTGTGTGATTAAGATAACTGAACTGTGATTACTGTATCAATAAGTTGTAAAATGTCAAGGAACTGATATAGTCACTGAGATCAATTGCAGAGAAGCACAGAACTGCATTTTAACTGCTCTGCTAGTCTGAGGATACATAGCTAATTATGATTCAGTGCTGTATGTAATTGATACTTCATTACAAAGCAATCCCTCTTAAGACTACTTAGATGTACCTTTGAATTCCTTCAACTACAGAACTCGCAGCCCTTTTCCCCCATCCTCCACCCTTTTATTTCTGTAAAGCATATGGGTATTATTTACTGCATATTGAAGCATGCAGCTCTAATAGGAGTTTTGTTGCTGATACTGTCATTTGCCAGAAAAGCAGTTCTTCCCTGCTTTGTGCTCAGGACCCTCCCCCTTTACAACGGCTTCCTTTCAAAGGATGGAGTACACAGCCTGCGAGCTGTATACGCAAACATTTCACAAATTCTATGTTGTTCTTCAAAGATCCAATTTAGGAAACAACATTAGTGATGACATGCAGGTTTTCTAGTAAATAAACGCTAGAAAAATGTCTAATCCCCGTGTTCTCAGTGACACCAACAGACAAGTGTGCTAGAAAGTTTATTGCTTAGCTAAATTCTATAGCCAAATTTAGCTACTTTTTTAAAGCAATAATTCTACTAATCTTCATGAAGTCAATTAGGCCAATCTTTTCTTAAACAAGGAGAAACAGATCCCAGTGTCTTACTTCAAAATCTCTAAAGCTAACAACTCATCTACTTTTTCCTGGGATGTAATTGAAAAAGAATGTAACTGGATATTTAAGTACCTCAAGAAAATACAGCACATTATATTTTATTACAGGTAGTGAAATTTTTCTTTTTGGTTACAATTTCAGAATTTGGCTTAAATATTAAATAGGCCTAAGCTAAGAGTCATCATTGTATGATTATCAGCATGTGAAATATTCCCAGAAGTTCACAAGGGAAGACTTTTTATGAACCACATAGTCTTACATCTAATAAAACTTTGGAGGATGGTACTATTCTATGGAAAACTGATAGCATGTCTCTTAATTTAAAGAATAACATAACATGTCTTCTAGAGTGCTAGAGTAAAATGATGAATCAACTTAATGTTTTTCTCTGATGAAGTTATGTGTACCAATCCACATCATAGCTCAACTTAAAATCTTCAGAAACAGCTCATCTTTGTTGCTTTTATACAACATGGTTTTTTTCCTTTAAAATTAATTGTTCCTTCAACTGACTTTTTTTTTTTCAAATAAAGAAATGTAATTTTGCAAAATGTGTATACATATCTGAGCATCAAGTAGAAACATTAAAGTGAATTTTGTTTTCATTTAAATTGTCCAGGTGGTATTACTGAGGTTGTTCAGGTGGTTAAAGCTAGAAGTAATACTGATGGCTAATCCTTACAGGAATCGGTCCTATGTCTTGCTAGTTTTATAGGTGATACAGTCTGTGAAAGGAATGGAACGGATATATGGCACTGAACCTGAGGCTGTGTTTCATAAACTACTTTGACCTCATACATGATGATATTTAAATGTTAAAATATGTTTTTGTGTCAACAGGCTTTTTTTGGTTGTTGTTTTAACACAGTCTGTAGTTAATAGACCTCCTTTTATTTTAAGCTCTGGGAAGGATATATTATGTTGTCATCAGTGATAGACTAATCCACCAATGCATCTTTAATCCAGAAGAGGGATAATTCTAATTCTGGGCAGCAGTGCAAGAACGGATTCCAGATAATATTAGAAAATATGCTTTGCTTTGCACAGAACTCTTCAAAAATTCATTCACATAAACAGTTGCAATAGTAAAATTAAAAGACTTACATCTAATTAGCAATTATAAATCACATTATGAAAAAATTGTGTCTCACAAAAGCACAGATAACAACTGCTTGATAGATACTTCAGCTGCTCAGAATTCTCACAGTAGATATTCTGTTTTGTTATATGTATGTTGCACATACGTATTCTTTACATATCAAACCAGTGAATTTATGCTAAACAAAGAGAATTAGATTAATGTTGGGGTGACTCTTAGCTGTGCAGGAGATCCCAGAGGTCTCCTCTGCAAAGTTCCCATTACCTGTGTTACATATGTGGAAGAACAGTATTAAGGATTTGCCTATCTGGATTTCCATGACAGAGCTCTTGGATCTGCATATGTGTAATTATATCTTCACCTTCTTACATCTCTGAACTGCCTTTTGTGTTCTTGACATTGCAGTTTAAGTCAATGTTTTCTCAAAGGGCTTTTCACCCCCCAGTAACTAATCACCAGGTCATCCAAACACTTTTTGCCCCCTCTGTTAGCAATATGTTTATGTGGTTATTGCTCATTCAGAAAACAAACATACACACTTTCAAATTAGTAGTTTGTGGTTTGGGATCTTTTTTGTTTTGGGTTTTTCTTTTTCAGATTTTCAAGACAAAATATTATTTTGAAGTGTGAAAATATTTCAAATATAAGCTTGTAATTAACCCTCCCCAAATATTTTGAAACTAAATGTCCGAAGTGAGTTATTTCACTTCAAGCTTTTAAATGGAAAATTTGTGCGTTTTTGCTTCTCATCCCGGTTTAGATTACGAGAAGTATTCAGAAATGGTTGCATGGTAGAAAATTATGTTCTATTGTTTTCTCATACATAAAAATATATATATTCTGTACGTACTATTTATTTATTCAAGTAGATAAATCCACACCAGAGGTGGTTGTTTCTGCAAATTTGTGATACTTTCTCAGAGAGCAAAGCTAAAAGAGATTCAGCAAATGGTCTTATTAATTTGTATTTTAAAAAGTATGACAATTTTGTGTATGGTTATACTATAAAAAGACAGCTGAAGTTCTATAATTATCTCTTGTGTGTATCAAATATGACCAGTTTCCAAATTAAGTGTGTAGTTCCACATCCTTATTAACAATATTGTATGATCAGTCTAATCTGAAGATCAAGCTGAGTTAATTCCTTCTTGCTTACTGTCAATGGTGATAATTTGATAATTCTCTATTTGTAGAACAACTTCTATATTCAGATTTGTTTTCCAACTAAAAACTTGCTCAACTATTAACAAACAGGACTTTGTACCTAAGCAGCAATTTTCATAACATTTTTTTGTTTTGGTCCTTAGCAATCACATGGATTCAGTTTTCCAATTGCTTCAGTTACCCCTGAGGGGTGATCAAAAGGTACCTGATGAGAACATACAGATTTAAGCATATCAGACTTGGTGTCAGTGTGCTTCCACTGGCATTGTGGGTAGAACAAGGTTGTCTCTTTTGAATAATCAGCAGTTGGTACAGAACTGAAAGCCTTTGTATACAGTGATCTTCCCAGATTGCAGGGGCAGATAGCTTGCATTCCTTCCCGGCCACCCCCATCATTTGCTTTTCATGCTCATAAACAAACTGGTGAGGTCTGCCAGGTTGAGCCAAGCGCTAACACTTTCTGCAGCTTTCTCGTCAAATTCTGTGTCTCATTCAGATTGAATCCTATCCTCTCTAGACTAGTCAATGTGCGGCTTAATCATAATATGGTTATCACAAAAAACTCAAAGGCAGCAAAGCACTTCTCGGCTACTGATGCTGCTCAGCGGTTCTCCCCTGAACGGGCTCAAGGAATTGCAAGTGTGAGGTGTAGGGAAACAATGGTTGAGCTTTCCAGGGGGAGGACGGTATTGATCAGACTCCAGGATCAGAATGGTCCACCTTCCAAAGACAAATGCATGTGACCAAAAAAGGGTGAGAGACTCAAACTATGATAAGCACTGATCAACCTTAAAGAGGCTTCCAAGCAGTGACAGTGGAAAAAACTGGTGGCCTGTCAAACTCTCCCTCCGAAGGAGTGGAGGTGCAGTGAAGGTGGTCTAGTTCTTTCTGCTAGAGATCAAGTTAGCCAGCCAGAGGAAAATTTCCAAAGGTACATAGATAGTTGGTTTTCTGTTATGTAGATTCATTTTGCCCTTTTGCTTATATCCTTGGAAAAGTAAATAATGTATTGTTTTGAGTGAATCCTGTATTTGTCACTACAGAAGTATACTGTTAACATAAGAAAAAATCTTGCTTTTTCTTAGCTCAGAGCACAAAGAAAGCAAATGCCTTCCTTTCTGTACTTGTCCCTGTAAGACATGGCCTGTGTTGCAGCTTGCTGTAGCTCTGTTAGTAAAAAAAGGCAAATGTGATTTTGAATATAAACCAGGGGTCAAATGTTGGAATCTGTGTTGTGCTGTTGCTCTTCGCTGGAAGTAACCAAGAGGCTAGATTAAGCAGCTAATTGAAAAATCATTTCCTCCTCTTTCAGCACAAGTGTTGGGGGTGTAGAACCTCATAATTTAGGTTGTTTTATTTGGATGATCTTTGCTTTTCAGCAGCTATAGTAACTTCTTATTCTAACTTGAGTTGAAGTTGGACCTGAAAGACAGAAATGGAAGGGTTCAGAGGCATCTTAAGACCACATTTCTTAACTAATTCTTGAGTCCTGGTCCTAAGGATCTGGTTCAAGGAAAAAAAAAGTGTGCATGTGCCATTTTTAATAACCAGTCATTAGATTATTCTTTGAAATAATGAAAATTCATTATTACTGTATGTTTTATTCAGATAGCATATTATTGCTAGAGAAAATACTTATGTATTCGAATTGTCAGGTGGCATTCTCTTGTTTTTCGCTAGACAGAGAGAAGTTAGAATCACAATCCTGCAGTGCATCCCTTCAGAAGGCTATGTAACTCGTTAAGCACACCACTTCTAAGTCTAAGGTTCCAGGTTAATGCTTATAAATGTAAAGTTATACTAGTAGCCCACACTGTTATTTCAGAAGTAAACTCTGTATTTGAATTCAAGATGAGCATTTGAAATTTAAGAGTGGAAAAGAGTCATTAAATAAGGGATTTTTTTTGTTGTTGTTCTGAATAATACAAGAATATTATCCTCAGTATTGTTTCTGGGTAGACTTTTATATGTGAGCCTAGGAAACCTGACTCCGTGCAGGGATCAAAACAAATCTCTATATTTGAAGCGACATATATTTGAATGAATGTATACTTTGTCAATGGATTACAGAAGAAACTCTTTAGAGGGTTTCTAAATCTTAGGTGATTATCAGGATTGCCACTAGAGATGTTCTGTAAATCTACTCTCTTTTTCTTCTCCACACGTATGATACTATTTTCTTCTCCGATAAATTTCAGGGAGTAAATAGGTTTGCTCTGAAAATAGATTTATCTTATCATTATCACTGCATTTATGCATTCAATTTCTATTTTATCCTATTTTTATTTTGTTTATGCAAGTAGCAATTTTATACACATTCCCAGTCTTTTTGGATGCAAAAAAAATGTGTTTAGGGTATTGTTCAGAGCAACAGAACAATAGAAACACAACAAAAGAACTTCTTTAAGCACATGTAGAAGTGTAAGCAAATATATATGCGTAAATATATTACAATAAATCAGCAAAGGTATGGGTTTACAGGGCATTAACTACTGTTAGTACTATTCTGATGTATTTTTGAAAGAGAAGTAAGTTTCATGTATTTCATCAGCTGTAGCCTGGGAAAGGTGAACACAGGCAATTGCTACAGTAGTTCTGCATTTTCACAAGCTAGCTTACCTTACCTTGTGTTAAAGTGACTAGAAGTAAAGAGCAATTAAGGAACAACCTGCTCCCAAAATAACATTGTTTCCTGCCCACTCAATCTAAAAATAAATAAATATGAAAGAGAGAAAAAAGAAAGGGGTGAAGGATAAAGAAACAAACAAATCGTTCTCAAATTGCAGACAGGAGAGAGACTTCCTCAACAGTAAGAAAAGTCGTCTTTTGGAGTTTCTTTTGTCAAGTGCTTCTGCCTCCTTCTGTTTTCCGGGACTGATAACAGTATTCAAAGGCTTTGGAACAGGTGTTGTTCTTAAAATACTAGCATATTCAACATCGAACTTGACATTACATATATTCTGAACATCCCTAATGCTGGGCTGTCAATCATTTCGAGGACGACTGAAGACAATTGCATTATGGAGAAACATCTTGTCTTCCCTGTTGATCTTAGAGGCAGGACAGACTTGTTTTAAGAAATGTGGTCCACTATCTTAGGATGTTGCAATGATTTACCCATTTTCAAGGAAGGGTGGTTTGTTTGTTGTTGGGGTTGTTTTATTTGTTTGCTTGGTTGGTTGGGGTTGTTTTTTTCCCTCCTCACGAGTCATCTATTCTATTTTCAGTGGCTGCTTAAGACTAGGTCTAGAGCTTTCTGATCCCCTGAGAGAAACCTAGGTTGAGTCAGTTGTCCCTGGTCATCAAGAGACACTTTTCAGCAGAACATATTTTTGAGAGTTCATGGCCAGTTTAATTATTTTCCATTAATGTTTTTCATCAGATTATATAAAAAGCATTCAGAATTCTGCTGTGTTTTATCCTTAAAGCAGCATTGCTTCTTTATGAAGATCAGTGAACTCTGATAGGAACACACTTATTCTGTGTGAGGAAGGAAGCAAATAAGCAGTAATGAGGATAGCCAAGGGAACTGTCCTAAAAAACTTCCAAAATGTTCCCTCTCAAGTGGACCGACAGAGGTAGCTGGTTATATAGTTGAGTTTGTCCATCTCTGAGAAATTAGGAAAAGTATTGAAAATACAAGTAAAACAACTGCCATTCCCATCCAGATTTTCCACAGAATTTTGTAATGGCAAGCTGGCAACATGCAAAGTCAATTTTTTGGTCAAAATGAAAGAAAATAAAGCCCAATTCTAAAAATTTATGGCCTAATTACTTTCAGTGAAGCCGATATGAAATTTATTCCTGTTATAATCAAATTTTTTACTTCAGTGAGAACAGAAGCGTTCAGGTACAACTTTTACCATGGTGTTATAGAATTTTGCAAATCCCTGCAGTAGCTTTTTAACAGTTTTGCAACTAGAGTCTGTCTCTTTCTTAGAGTGGCTGTAGATGTATCCTTCTGAGCTCATTGAAATCGTATCAGTATTTTATTTAGGTAAATGAATAAGGAGTGAGGCCCAAGACCTTAAATGACCTTTCCAAATAGTACCTTAGCTTTTCCTATTTTTTTCTAGTAAAAGTGTTCCAAAATATTCATGAACTAAGTAAAAAAATTTTCCTTAGTACCAAGCACAAAATAAAACCACAAAAACCTTATGTCTGTGTTTCAGGAAATATTAATTTATATACTCAAGAACAAAACATGAAATATCAGGCAATTATCTCCTTTAGAATTTACAGTATTTAACAAATAGTTAAAAGAATTTAACACAAGTTTTAATGGAGAAAATTATTCATAGATCCAACAAATAGGGAAAAAAAAGAGATGAAAACTTGTTGTCACAAAATGATTCCATTTTTTTTAATAGATCAGTAATAAAGTAAATACACCTGTGGATCTGGGTTAGACCTTTGTTGTGTTGAAAGAAGAAATGGAAGAAAAACAAGTGTGGTGCAATCTAACTTGAATTTTCTTTAATAAAAACATTTAATCTATCATTACTTTCTAATTTTACCATAAGGAAAAAATAATGCAAGAGATCTTGTTTACAGTAAAGGAATTAAATGTACAGGAATTAAATGTCAGTATTTAGATGTATTACCTTTGGGGGGATGTAGGTGGTTTTGAGGTATTATTATACACAGCTGTAATTGTTCCCTTTTGAAGAGAAAACAGCTTCCAGTGTGCCAGTATTGAATTGACTTTTTCTCTAGGCATTACTTACGACTCCTAGGAGTCCAGGTTCCAGCTCTTGGGACTTTTAAGGGTTGAAAGTTGCCAGGGTTATTTTGCTTTTCCTTCAGTTTGAACCTATAGAAATACAGAAAGATTCATCTGGATAGCATGGACCTGAATCTCATTACTACAGCTTTTTTTGGTGCCCTTTTCTTTTTGCCTTCCATCTCCCTCAACAGCTTGTTATGATACATGACTAGACATCTTATTCCAAATGTATGAAAGAGAACTCTAAGCTGGTCATTTTGTCATTTATTTGTTTTTTACAAAGACAAAATTGTCCTAAGACAAATAGCTCATTTTTTTTTTTTTCCCTGAACGTCAGATATCTCCTGTGATGAGAAGAGTATGTTTTTGCATAAATTGTGCCTTTTCTCACATTTTGGAATTAATGATGATAGGAAACATAATGGGAATATTATATTGTTTTAGAGGAAAATATTTTTCTAGGAAAAACAAACTTCTTTGTGGAAGATCAACACCTTCTTTGGTGGGTAAAAGAACTTCAATAAATCAATAATAATCACAGTATATCAGCAATAAGTTGATATTTTTTTTTATGATCCAAATGAAAATACACAATATTTTAATCTATGTCTTTCTTGTGAATATATGGATTAAGTTTGTGAGATAAGACAGTTATTGCATTTACTAAACTGGATAGCTTCTTTATTGAGTTGAAAGATCTTGAAGCTAGGAGCTTGGACTTTTCCACTTCAAGAACAGTGGGAAGAAGCACGCACCTTGTGAAACCTGCAGTTATAGAACCATGTGTTAGGCATTTCAATAATTAAAATCTCATTGTAGAAAAGTATAGTTAATAAATATTAATAGAATTAATATTTAGAAAGAAAGTTAACAGGAGCACTGATTTTTCAGAGGAAAATATATAGCTATAGGTTGTGACTGTTTCAGTGATGGAGTAATTGGGCAACATGGAAGGAAAAAGGTGAGAGAATAGTGCAGTTAGACACTATATTTTGGGGGCTATTCAAAGTCTTACTGTAAATTAGTGTTTGTGATTTTAAAATATATTGTGGCTTTAATGGCCCTGTTTTAAACAGAGCTGTGATACAATACAATACGGCCAAGTTACTTCTTAGTCATGCTCGAGAGCTGCTTCTGCATTGGAAACAGAAATCACAATGCGTTAGACATCCTGAATCGCTTTATTATCTTTTTATATTTTTACAGAAATATTTACCTAAACTTTTTTTTTTTAAAGTAGACTTATATGAGAATTTTAGAATTCATAAGGAGAGTGTCTCTGCTGATACCGCCTTGCAGAGTGTGCATCTGAGAGTAGTTAGAGCACAACATGCTCCATGCATCTGCTACCAACAAATTCTTGCCTGGAACTAGGTAGATGATGGATCTTACATCGTACTACACTGAGTCCTTCTCTAAGGAAAAGGGTGTTAGGTTTGGCTACCTCACATCAGTTATATGAAGTCACTGCAGTGCAGTATGAAACAAAAGATGGAGGATTCATTCTTTCCACACTTACACGTGTCCTAAAGGTTGTGCTGGTTAAAGTCTACTTCCAGATTTTCTTCTGGTAAGGGTGCAGGTTTGCACCCAATTATTTCCAATAGCTTTGGTATGCCTATAAGAGCTCATCATTTTTCCATCTTGGAATCTGTAATTTTTGTCTTCAGATTCATTAGCAATTACGGATAATTATTTGTTAACTCATTTTCATATCTGCAGCCATGAGTGACATGTGAATTTTGAAAAAGCAGGCTATTCTTCTTTAAAATTTATTGAAAGCTTTAAGAAAAAAATAGATTATAAGTGATTATAAGTGACCTTAAATACAAAATTGATTTTTTTTAAAGTTTTATTTACAGTATGAGCTGCAGTGGTGAATGATTTTCAGAGGGAAGGGGTAGTCCTATGTGGTAAAGTGTACGAGTCATCTTTAGCCAAGAAAGAGAAAAGGAGGGAGCAGCTGCGAAGAAGCAGTGATTGACTGATAGCATTGCTGAGTGAGCAGCAGGTAGTGCTTTGGAATGAACTAAATGGCAGCAGCGCTGTGGGAAGCTTCACTTCAGTGCAGAATATGGCTAGGGAAGTGTTACTGTGAATGAGTATAGTCGCGAGAGGATTAAAAGCACTGTCTTCCCTCTTCTCAGAGAACAAATTACCTGTGATCCTACCTAGCGCTTGGTGGAAAACCATTTAGCAGTCTTGGGTGTCATAGGCCAATGTGTCTTCATTATCTTCTTGGTGAATGTTTAGCCACTAAATCAATGAATTAAAGTCTTCATTTCATCGTATTGTAACTTCTAGCTGGTTGATATGCGGCAAGGAAGCAATTAAAAGTAAGTTAGGTAGCTGGCTTGGTGAAAAAAGCACAGTAAGGATTGACTATGGCAACTTGGTGGGTTTTTTTTTTTTTTTTTTTTTTTTTTTTTTTTTTTTTTATAAAGGACTACCTTTAGAAATTACTACTTTTATAAGCAGAATGAGGAACCAGGGTTTTTTTGTTTGTTTTGTTTTAACTGATTTTAGGTTTATTATGCGTGGATGACTGGATAGCACATGATCTTATTTCTTCATAAACTTGCATATAGTATGTCTGAAAGTCTGCTGGCGTTCTCATGTTTGCCATCTGTTCTGCCCCTCTCCCAGAAGTTTCCACTCCTACTGCCGGGGTGGGTCAGATCTGACCAAACAGCTGCTGAGCAGCTACAGATTGCATCCTGGCAGCAAACAGCCCCAGCTTAATTCCACGCGTGGGGCTGTGAATTACAGCAATTCAGTGCTGCTTCCCCAGGCAGCCGATCGATCCCTGCAGCAGAGGCAGCAATCAGCAAGAGTCAGGATGGACAGGTGGAAATTACTGCAGAGATTTAATCTCATTAGTCATAATTCTTACACAAATAAAACAGGCAGCTGTTGAGCTGTTTTCATACTGCTATGAGCAGGATCCAGATGGGGACCTGGGATTTTGGTTCCAATTGCAACTCAGTGCTAATAACCGAAGCAGATAGTGGAAGCAGTAACTCTTGGAGAAATTCAGGGACTTTTTTGCCTGCCCCCAGTTGGAGCTATCTGAATTCCTCTCTTCCACCTGCTTTTGTCCTAACTAAACAAAATAATTACTTATTAGAGATGCACGTCCTTTTGACCCCAACAGTATCTTCAGAAAGCAATTATCTGTCTGGACCTTTCAACACTTTGTATTTCAGGTATGTTTATAAATACAGAAACATATATGCAGGTGATAACCTGCTTTAATTACAGAAGAAAGCATGCTTCGGTTAGGAGAAATAGTTCATGTTTTCATCTTTCTGCTGAAGAGAGGCTTCTGGAAATGATTGCTTGAACTGTCAGGACATCCACAGGCCTTCTGTTTGTGTTTTTTGTGGTGAATAATTTTAACATGACTAATTTCTGCTATCTTTTTTGTGGATTTGTTTTTTAAACATAAATAATCATAACCTGATGTGGTATCAATCTCACCCGATATATATAGAAATTACTAAAGTAAGAACTTTACATGAATAGGTATCATCATTCGCAGAAATCAGGAAACAAGGAAAAGATTTCTTCCAATGTAGACAACAGTCAGAGGGGGGAAAAGAAGAACAGCCACTATATGCATCATTAAGTAAGGTGCAAAGTATAGATAAATTGTCCAAATGACAGTCTCACCAGTGATAAGTGAACAGTACAAGGAAGTGTCTCTTCTAGGGAAGCAGGAGACTAAATTCGGGGAATTATTAGCCACCTAAATAAATAATCTGGAACTATAGTAATTCATTCACCTTTTACCATCATTCTGTGTTTAAAAACACATTTCCTTTTTATGAATTCTCTGTAGGCAGTGTCTTCCCACTGAAAGGAAGAAAAGCAAAGGCCAGAAAGCCCAACAACAGAAATACTGTATGACCCACACCATGATGGATAGATCTTAATAAGCCTAGTTTTGGGTTATGAGTGAAATAATTACAAGTAAAGCTAAGAGGTTAGAAGTAATTGGGGGAATTACACTAGGGTTTTTCCCGAGCCTGAAGTGGTTGATATGTTATTTTATATGAACTGTCATCGGAAAAAAATACTTCCTGGGGTACAATTAAAGGTTATGAGACATTTTCTGCCACCTTTACACATTCTGTTCTGTGTTGGGCTGACTTTCTAAGATGAGTGAGAATGAAGGGAGAGAAACAGGGTTTTTGTATTTATAGTATGAAGGTATTGTCTCCTAACATTTTGATAGCCAGAAGTACATAAAATTGATTGTTCACATTTAATTAAAATGTACATAGTGATTATTCTAATGAAAATATTTTTCTAAAGTGAAGTTAATGAAAACGAATCTTTGTAATGGTGTTTCTTATTTTGAGAGTCGCTGTTTTTCCAGCTATTAAATTTTAACATATTGCCATGCAGAGCACAGTGATTTTATTTCATCTGTTTTAATTCTCAGAGTGTTGTAGCAGTTTGCATAACACTTGAATGTTTTGGTGTTCATTTATCATGGCTAATTCTTGGCTTCCAGGGAGATTTTGTGAATGGCACAATAAACTAAATATAATAATAGAATAGTTTGCTCTTGAAAGCAGGTGCTTCCTGATAGCTTTTCAGGCTTGGCAAGAAAAGTTTGTGGCAGTAAACCACTGCATTGAGTGTTCTGATAGCTTGGCTATGAAAAAAAACCCCAAATCTTTGCTTTTTGACAGACCTCACCAGTATCTTCTTTGGTACATAAGACAATGCCATCTTGGGCCACATGACATGGAATATCTCTCTTTGCATCCTTGAGGATGCAAAGTGGGAAATGCTCTTCAGCCAGACTTGATCCAAGTCCACGGAATGCCGTTCTGCTGCAGGGAAGCACCAATGCCTCTCTTGTTCCAGGAACCCCTGTGCCAGATTAGTAAGTGATTAGCAGATCAAATATCACGGCTGGCAGCTACATATACAACGTGGGCACCTGACAGGAAAGGGTTCAAAGTACTGTGCTGTGTGATATTCAGGCCTGTGTGCTGGGATTATGAGGCAAGAGCTGTCCTCTGTATTATCAAGAAGGTAAAATAATACCCAGAAATAAAACAAATTGTATCCATAGAAATTCTGTTTCTTTCTACCAGTACTGCTACTCCACGCTAAGGGATATGTTTGTTATGGTTGTTAAATTCCCAGCGCTTCCTGAATGAATTTGTACTTGAACTTACAATCATATGGCATTATTATGAAAAAGAAAACAAAACAAAACTCCTGTGGTTCTGAACCAAAACATTTATCTTCAGTTTTTAATTATCTGAAATTTTGGATCAATTCTGCAATTTTACAAGGTTTTAAGCTTAAAAAATTATTCTCAGAAGTCTTTTGTATTTTGTTACTCAGGAAAGGTCATGATGATCAAAATAGTTTCAGGATCTCTAGTAGTGTCTAAACAGTTCAGTTGCTCAAGTGTAATGGTAAAGGACTTGATAATTGTAACAGAAGACAAATAGAGAAGTTAGAAGAATGAGGGATGTATCTTATTTCCACAAATGCAAACTACTACCAGAGTTAGACTTTCACATAAGCCAAAAGCCACCATTGCACCATATTTATCCCATTCTTGCCATGAAAGGGATGTATTTCATACCTTTAATTCTTTCTGTAGGATAGTTACTTTATGTGAATGGCTTATTGTACATGAGAAGCATGTTTCTATTCTTACCCTGTATTTTCAAAATTACTCCCATAAAAAGATACCCTAAGAAGACCAGGCTAGCAGAAAATGTTAAACTTAGCTTAAACTATACTGGTGACAAACCTGAAGGAACAAAGCACAGAACTAGATAACCTAGGTCACAGAAACGCATCCTGCCTTAGAAACAGATAGCATCTCTTTCTAATCTTGGAATGCTCTCAATCACAGACTTTGAAGAAATGAAGAGAATTTTTCATGACAGGGATTTGTAACAACCTACGCTAGGATGAAACAGCATGTCTATAAAGAGGAATTCTATCTTTATTTGCAACACATATCTTTCACGACATTAATGCTTAATCAGCAAGAAAACAACATTTACATGAAAAGTTTTTGTAAATGTCCAGGACACAAAGAAAATTCATATAAAAATGAACTTTCTACTTTCCAAAAAGTTCTTCTAATAATGCAGCTTTCAAACCAAACGTAAAAAGAAAATTATGTAAATGTTTAGAAAGAAAAGGAAAAACAAAACTACGACAAGAGAATGCAGGGAAGTGACTATTAAACAAACAAGCTTAACATAAAAAATGTGGTGGTAATTAATTTCTATATTTTACCACATTGATATGTTTGTTATTTCATAACTTCAGGATTGCTATGTTGTGCTTTAGCATGCTTTATGAAGCATCAGGAGCACATGAGAAGTCAACAGTGGTTTTTACTGGTATTGACTCCATTTTCTGAGGCACAGTTGAATTTGTTTTCATTCTACTGAAAACAAAAATATAGTTACTATGAATACTCTAAGGTGTCATGGTCTCTCTTCCTGTTTTCAAAAAATCATCAAGACCAGAACCTCTTAGCACTTTAACTATATGCACTTATTTAATTTCTTTCTCCAAGGTAGTATCTTTTGTGGTTCCTTCCACTCAGACTAGGCACCAGCAGCCCAACCTGCGTTTCTCCCAAGACAGTTTCTGACTCAGCTCTGGTCAGTTGGTAAATTCCTTTTACTAAGTATGAGCGAGCTACCCTCAAAGTGTGGGGATGTTCAGTTGCTTACTTGTTCACCAGGCTAACTGTTTAAGTACTGAGAATTTTATTTCCATGAATAATACACAGGTTTCATAGGTGTCTCATGGGAACTACAATGCTAGCCTGAGTTCTTCTCTGTAACTGGAATATAAACTCAGTGATGAGAAATGTGAACCTTTAGACCCTAGCCCTGAACTGACCACTTTTAATAAGCAGAGATCATGGGATTAAATCAAAGGGACCTCTAGAAAGTTTCTTCATATAATCCGTTTTTTTTTAAAAATTAATATCTTTGTTGCTTAATTCCACAAAGTGTTGAAATTCTGACATCTAAAATTTTTTAAAATATCAGATACAAAAATCTCTCTTCAGCTCTTGCAAATATGTGAAAGGGTGAACAAGTGATTTCATGTGCCAAAGAACCAATGAAGCCTTGTTGTCTCTTGCAGTTGAGCTCCTATATGAATTTTCTGAAATCCAGTAAAGTCAAGCTGACACTGAAGCTTTGTGAAAATGAGGCATGAATAATTTCTCTCCTGGTTGTTTTGTGAAGCTTATAGCATCTCAGCACCCTTCAGACCTCATCTCCCCTGTTAAATATTGCTGAAAACAGTCAGGGGATTTAGTGTCGAGAAGGGAAAAGATGGGAGGAACCAGACGTGCATGGCGAACACATTTACTTATGTTCTGTTTGCTTTATTGCAAAAAGCAGCAACAGATTAAAACTTTCTTGAGAGATTCAGCAAGCATGGGCAATCCACAGCATTTTAAGTACCTTCCACTCAGAAATAGATGCTTAACTGACTCTGCATTGATGGTTTCAAAGTTCAGTCGTATTTGGTTTCAGTATCCTAAAAGAAATGCTTGCTCAGTAATTCTGAATCTATTGCCGTGAGAGAAAAAAAATTCACTTGAAATGACGAGAATAGTTATATATGCTAGTTGTCCTTCTTGCTACTTTAGATACGAGACTTTTCTCAGAATTGTCTTCCTCCTTTTTAGCTAACAAATTTCTCAGTCAATGCCCCTCTCAAGTGTGAGTAGAAGAATTGAAGATGGGCTTTGTGTCAATTAGATATTTGGGAGTGGGCTTTGAGTGATTCACTTGATTCACTTTCCTGATGAAAAAAGCTCTGAAAGGTATGGTGAATTTGGCACTATTTTTTTTTTCCTTAACTGGTTTTAAATGGTTAACTCTATGTTACACAATGGAGTAGGGGAAAGTGCTTTTCTCTCTTTTGACTGCAGAGGGAATCTTGCATTCCTAATCTTCAGTGCTTCTTGGATGCACTTTAATTAGAGGTCTAAAATAGACCATAAAACTATCCTTCATAACTGCATAAAACTTATGATAAGAATCTCTTAATATCTTCTCTCAAATCTCTTGGATCTGGAAACAATGGAATCAATTATGCCTGAGAGTTACCTTTTTTCTCTTTTTATGGAAGGATCTCGTATAACACCATCAGAATTATGCCTCTTTCTCTTAAGAGGACTGGTGCAGAGGGTGAAATAGAGTGGTCAAAAGTAAGGGCACTTTGGTTTTTGTCTTGTATTTTTTTCCATCCATCTGCCTGAAGCAGATGGAACTTTAGCTAATTTCATCAATAGAAATTACTGCCTAAGTTAACTGGAGTAATTTATTTGCTTGAAACAGTTTAGAAATAAATGACACTTAAAGGAGTTATCTAGCAACATTCATTTTTACACAGTTTCAGCTAAATCATGTATTAGCAC
This sequence comes from Balaeniceps rex, assembly GCA_013401315.1. Taxonomy (NCBI): domain Eukaryota; kingdom Metazoa; phylum Chordata; class Aves; order Pelecaniformes; family Balaenicipitidae; genus Balaeniceps; species Balaeniceps rex. Next base: position 13,919 of record VYZW01030864.1, on the reverse strand, counting down.
ACAAAATGAAGCAACTGGGGATAGCTGTGACACTTGAGAAAGGAGCCAAATTTGTACCCATAACTTTAACCCGTCTGGATATGAGGAGGGTTTTTTTAGGCAGCAGTCTTAATATGCACATAATGTATTTTCTGATAATTCAGCCATGATCGGACTATATATTCCGTTATTTAATACCTTTACTAGTGCTGAATATTTTCTTTTTGTCTAAAAATATACTTGAGGAGTATGAACTTAACTGGTTTAGTGATGGGGATCACGGTCTGGTCCCTGCTTGTATTTTTTTAAAATACTAAAATAACTACTAATTTAATGACCAATGAATTGTATATTACAAGATACTTCTGATCAATCATGCAGTCTTTGGTGAGTTATCCCCATGAAAACCATTTCTTCCTAAAATAACAACATTATCTGGCATGCAATAATGTAAAGAAAATAATGTACTACAGTCTCCGTTGTTCTATGCAATGTTAAAAATGCTGTCAAAGTAGTTTCCACATAAACTGATCCACCTTGTATACCATTAAGTATTTTAAAATAGTTTTATCCACTGTTAGGAAAAGCTATGTAGTTATACCATATATTTATAACATAAAAATCAGCATCACAAAAATACTTGTTAATATTGTAAGGATGTGGGTTCCAATTTTTCTTTCAGAATCGATGATTGTAGAATGCCAGAGCTTTGTTAATAGGGAGTAAAAATAGGAGAGTTTGGTTGGCTTGGCCTGTATTTATGCTTCTGTGTGTGGAAATTGGGTAATAAGGAACAAGCCCTCCTTACAGTTCTCAAAACACAGATACAAAATTAGTTTATACATAATCATCTATCTCTGAGTCAGCATGCAATTTATAACTTGTAGTGCGTTATTTTTTGTAAGTGACCTCTTTCTTGTGAATATTCACCTGCAATTTTCAGATAAGTCTAAGACTGAAGTCAATTTTAAATTAAAATTTGAAACTTCTGGAGGACCAAATGTTTCAGTGTATTTATTATGAACGCACTTCCCAAATGGATTGCCAGACATGGGAAAGGGACAGGCAGCTCCAGATGGTGTTTTCGCCATCTGAAAAGTGTCCTTCTCTCCAATGATTAGAGCAGGCAAGTGAGGAATAAATGCCTGAAATTGGACAGGACTAAAGGGACCATAAGTGGTCTTTTCTCCCTGTGACTAAATGGCCATACAGGAGGGTAGTTGTGAAGCTAAGTCATTGAAGAATATTGATCTATTTTAAAAAAAAAAAAAAATCTATCCGTCTATCTATATATAAAGATGTTACAGCAAGGTCTGACTTCTGCAGTGATACAATTTGAAAACAGTTCAAAGTTAACATGCTGTTTCAGACAAACAAAGTTAGTATTGATGGTTATATTTATCATCACCAGAAGTTTATATCTGCAGAGCAATGTATTGAAAGCTGTTGGCCAAATTAAAAGTGGGGACAGTATTTCACAGCGTTTGCACTGATTTTACACTGGGTCTGAACTTGATTCAGTTCTTAATGAAGCTAAATTGAAAATTAAAACCCCAATATTACCCTTTTCTTTCAATGCAGAGATAGTTAAATAGAATAAATGTAGAGACAGATGAACATAGGAAACTACACGCCGTAGGTTACAAGGAAACATAAGTGGGTCAGGAGCGATTGGGTTGTTGTTTACCATTTACCTCATGTTAGTTCATAATCCCGCAGGCCATTGGGAGATTATGGTGGAACAGAGCAGTCCTGTAACAATGCTCTACTTAATATTAATCAAGAAAGGAACCTTTTTTTTTCCCAGAAAAATAAAAGGAGCATTGAGCACCCACCAAAACACATGCATTTCAGAGTGAGCCCTGTCAGGTTTGAAATACCACCTGCTTGTCACTGCACGCTCTCCATCACTGTTCCTTGGGAACTTGCAAGCCCAGGCTTTAAAAAGGTAAGAGAGCTGAAATTGTAGCTCCATAGATAACATTTTTCCTGGCTAGAATATTTTCCATGGGAATGTCGTCCTCATCTCTCTTGATATTTCTTGCAGCTGCACAGGTGTTTCGGTTTATGTTGTAAAAATACATGGCCAGTATTTGATGTCTGTGCTTTGTAACTTTATTATTACTTTAATTCAAACTAACTTATATCATGTCTCTTGTTAATGAGTTTGCATTAAAGACTAAGGTGTGGTCTGAATAGGTCTCCTATACGTCCTTTAATTTAGACAAATCCCGTGTGTGTGAGCACTGTATGGTACCTGAAGTGTGTTTCACATGCCCTGGATGCCTTGCAGTAACCAAGGTGACCTGCCATGTCCGTACAATCCGCAAGGTAGATAGAGTGGGCATGGAGACAACTGGTACAGCAGATGTTCACCAAGCCTTAAATGGCATGAAGCATCGACAACACTGCCTGTGTCCTGTAGCAGCATATCAAGTTAAGTCTAGGGAGACCAGAGTAATACGCACAGGAGAATTCATGTTTTCTGAAGGTGGTAATCCACGTGTTGCATTGATGGTCTGTCCATCAGTAAAGGTTTTGTCCACAGTTTCTGGATGTCCCATGGTCCTGCTAGCCATCTGTTCCTTCAGAAGTAAGTCTATGGAACATATATTGCAGACAAATGTGGGAAATGCTGAAAATCTTCCCAGGTAAGAAGCCTGGGTGGGATAAAAAGAAAAATCTGAGGGGAGATTCAGAAATCTAATAGTTCTAGGTTTGAGTAAAAGGCTAGCAGTTTGGACTATCTAACTTATACCTTTGTTCTGGCTCTTGGGGCAGTTATTGTCATAAGGCTGAGTAAGTAACAAAATTCCCTAGTTCAATATTCTTCCATCCTTGAAGTGAGACATTGTGTACACCTAACTTGCAAAAGGGCTCTGAAGAATATTTAATGCTTGTAAAACATTTTGAAAATGTACAATGCCCTGCAAAATGTTAGCTATTATTCCTTATTACTAAGAAATTATTTCTTTCCCACATCCATTAGCACTGCTATTATTTAAATAGAGCAGAAGTGAGACAAATTTTTTAGCTTTTGGTTACTGCTGTGAATGAATATTTTTTCAGAGATTTCAATTAAACTGTCAAAACTTTAAAAAAAACCCCAAACCTTTCCTTTTTACCCTGGTTAAACCTAAACTTTCCAAGCTCTCTCTTGGAGTGAGTGGCCAATGTCACCAACATAGTATTAGAAAATTGTCAATAGGCCTCAAGTCCCATCCCTATTTAGCAGAACAGTAAGGTTATGCTCAGTTCCAGTGACTTCTGAAATAGTACTGACTGTTTGCGAAGCTGTGCAATTACAGCTGTTGCTGTATGTCATCCACAGAGCAATAATGAAGATAGAATATTGTTTATGCAATTTCAGCTAAACAGAAATTTTGGGTTTCTTGCTTATGATGTCAGTTGTGTTTAGAGAAGATTTATGGTTTCTACTACTGCTAGTTGTTCTCCAGTTCTCCAGAGCTACATGTTCTCCAGTTCATTGCCAAATTAGTTGAAATGAAACCAGGTTGTAGAAAAGGGTTTATTTCCATGTTCTTTTCAAATTTTATCCATGGTGTTACAGTTGCTTCTTATCATTTTGTGCCTCAAATACTCTTTTATTGTCTGCTGGTACATTTTTCCCAATTGGATTTATCCATTCTCTCTAAATGCAAAGTAATTTTTTAAAACATCACAAAAAGAAACAAACTATCCTGTCTCTGTGAGGGANGGGATTTTTTTTTTTTTTTTTTTTTTCCTTTCTTTTCTTCTAGCTACTTCATCGAACTTACAAAGTTGCAGGACTTATGTTTTCTTTCTTTCTACTTCGTACAGCCAGCTACATTCTTTCTTTGTGTGAATGCTCCACACTCCCTTTGTAGGAGTCAGTGTGATGGATAGATGGGATAGATCGGTGAAATAAATAGGTGGAAGACCAGAGCCTTTTATTTGCTAAAGACTGTCAAGGCTTAAGCTGAAAATGCATACATGCTACTCTTTCAGAAACTCCATGTAGAGAAATCCCACTGTGATGGACCTATTGGAAGGCCTGTCCATGGAATACTAATTTTCCTTTTTCTTCCTTTCCTTGACTTCTGAAAGCATTTTCTTTTTTTTTTTTTTTACATCTATTTCATACTATTCAGTGTATCCTTCCATATGTATGATACCTTTTTCACTTTTGCGTAAAGGCTGGGTGTACATGGGCAGCTGTCCTGGTTTCAGCTGAGTTAGAGTTACTTTTCTTCCTAGTAGCTAGCATAGTGCTGTGTTTTGGATTTAGCATGAGAAGAATGCTGATAACACACTGATGTTTTAGTTGTTGCTAAGTAATGCTTAGACTAGTCAAGGACTTTCTTTTTCAGCTTCCCATGCTCTGCCAGGTGCACAAGAAGTTGGGAGGGGGCACGGCCCAAGATAGTTGATCCAAATCGACCAAAGGGCTATTCCATACCATATGACGTCATGCTCAGTATATAAACCGAGGGGAGTTAGCCGGGGGGCAGCGATCGCTGCTCGGGGACTGGCTGGGTGTCGGTCGGCAGGTGGTGAGCGGTTGCATCACTTGTTTTCTTTTCCCTGGGTTTTGTTTGTATCTCTCGTTCTCCTTTTCATTACAATTATTATTATTATTATTATCATTATTATTATTACTATTATTATTATTTTATTTCAATTATTAAACTGTTCTTATCTCAACCCGTGGGTTTTCTTACTCTTGCCCTTCCGATTCTCTCCCCCATCCCACCGGGGAGGGGGAGGGTGAGCGAGCGGCTGCGTGGTGCTTACTTGCCGAGTGGGGCTAAACCACGACAGCAGCAAAGAACAGGATTACAAATGCCGCCTTCTGTGACTCACGTGCTTTCCGCCTGCACAGCTGGCTGTCAGTCCAGCTGTTGTTCAGTTACCACATCCACTATTCTTGCTTCGGAAGAACTTAATTAGTTACTTGTTGATAAAGAAGTCAGCCCTGCTGACTCCCAACTCATCATGGGCAGAGGCTTAGGTTCTTCCCTTCTTTTGAGCTATATGAGTTTGTCCAAGCCCACTCTTTAAGTGTTTGTGTATAAATCATGTGAATGGTGGAAGGCTCTGTCTTAATACGTTCTTTAAGATTTCACCAAAAAGGTCTTAAAACACAAAAAAATAATCTTTTACGTAATCTTACCAAGAAAAATATCTTTTGAATTGTAAAGGAGATAATTATTTCATGGGGATAAATTTCAGAAATTCACATTTATTTAAATCTTAACCTTTAAACCCTGTGAGGAAGTATAAGTATCCATGGGACACTGAAGCTCAGCAATAGCTTGGTGTTCAGAGAGAAATATTTCAAAAACTCCTATGCCCATGTGCAGCCAGAAAAATATGTATTAAACCTGAATGGTAAAGCTTAAAGTCAGATTTTTATTTGCAAGGAAGTAGGAGAAAATACATATTTATTTTTTTTAAACACTTAATACTATAAGCCTTGTTTGCCATCCATTTTTAATAATAGGCTTTCATGTTAAGTGTTGTTATTTCTGCTGTTTCTTGGACAATTTCATGCAGATTTTCAGATCAGGATATAAATATTAGAGTATAAATAATCTATCATTATACAGACATTTCATAAATAATGCATGGCTGTGACATGAATGAGCATGCACAACTTGCAAGGTAACCTTTTGAAACATTGATAAACATATGCAACAAAAATTTGTAAAAATTATTCCCACCTTTGCAACACCTAGACACTGATGTAGTAAGGAGACAGAATGGAAGTTTAATACACAGAAGCAAAAGAGTATCTTATTTTGCAAAAGAGTATCAGGCATTGTTAGTTGTAAATGCAGACCATAATTATAACTGTTCTTTCAATCTATTGGGGTGCTAGGTGAGAATATAATTACACTATTAGTAAATCAAGTTAAGGAAAAAACTGACATATATCCTGCTTCTGAAGATCATACTGTTGAGTAGCAGTGCTTTGTGCAATATTCTATGCAAACTTTTTTGTCTGTGTTACTGCCAGATGATCCACAAATAAAAATGCAAAAAGTAGCCTTTAAAAAGAATCATTCCACTCAAATATTGATTAAAAATGCAACTTAATTGTTTCTTACTGTTATTGCTTTATCACAGAAGATCATTTTCATTTTGTTTTGTGAATATGAATCCTGAGTACTTCTTTGTCACTCACTATTTAGATTTCTTAAGTATATGTTATATGGAGAACTTCTCAATGAAAAAAATCCCTTTGCCTGTTATCTCTTCCAGTGATATTATGCTCCATTCACTTCTGAGATTCTGTAGACTGTAACGTTTTCTCCCTGAAAACATGTTGGTAGTTTCAATAGTTTATCTTCATGTTTGCATTTTTGTTTTAAACAATACATACTTTAAAAGAATGCAAACTAGAGGCAGAGACAAAAATGTGTGTGACAAATTATTATAAACAACACAGGCAGGGTAAAATAAGGCAAGGTGTCTAGAACAGATACTGTAGAATTAAGAAAAAAGATAATGGATAGAAGAAAAGGCAGAGATAATGAAGTATGTGAACTGCCATGACCGCATGCCTATTTTTAGTGTGTATTGCTATTTGTGTCTAATGTTTACTGTGATTAAATCTACATGTACTGTCACATATTTATAAAGCCATTTTCCCCTTGTTGACCAGCCATTTCATGCCTTAATCTTATTTTTTAATTTTTAACTAGGAATAATGGAGTTGGAAAGGTGTATTATGCTATAGTCAAAAAAAGATCCCAGAAAATATAACTGAAAATCTCGCACAAAGCTGTTAGTCAAGTTTTCCTAAATATCACACATGATTATGTCTTAGAGTCTTTCAGCCCTGTTAAATGACATGGAGAAAATTGATTTTAGTAGAGAACAAAAAAATATTGAAATATCTTGCAGCATGTGTGTCATTAGAGAGGCACGTATTATGCTTTTATCCAATCAACTCCAGTTACTACCAAATGATGCCATGTCTAATTTTTGGTATACTACTGCTAAAAGCCAGGATCATGACATACCTTTCACTTTAATGATTTACAGGGCTCCAAATGCTTCAATTGTTTATCACTACATGATCATTCTTGTTTATTGTCATGTGTGTCTTTATATGTGGTAGATAAGACATGCTTTTGGAAATTAAAGCAACACCATGCACCTTTTACTTTCCTGTACAGTCAGATTATCCATTTAGTTTAATTATAGTGTAGAAAAATCATTACAAAGATATTCTATTTATTAAGAGTTTTTCAATGCTGAAAGGAGTAACAAGAACCAGCAATAAAGTGAAATTACCCTTCTGAGTGTTTCCAAAAATTGCAGTAAAAAAAAAAAATCAAGATGTACACGTGGTTCTTGAATACAGCAATATTTCTCTACCAGACAGTGCTACGCATGGTAAATGGGGGGGGGGTGTGCGCAAAAAAACCCCATCTGGAATTGATTGCATTGAAAAGCAGAGTAAAATCCTGCATTTTTAGAAAATGAAGTGGGGCTCTGATTATTTTGTCAGAGCACACATCCTCTGCCTATAGTCTGTGTCCCAATGGTTGGTTTTCAAATTCTGTTCAGCGATTTGGATCCTGTGATAAGTGGCCTTATTATCAGCACTGACTTCTCTCACAAAGTTGTTTTTCTTTTTGTTCTGCTTTATCATCACACCAAGCATCTTCCCACTCATCTGTCTGTAGGGAGATTTAGAATGGGTTTCTGTATGTATTTCAGATCCCAAGGGAAAGAGGACATCTTAGGGATGATAAATCACATTTCTTGTGCATAAATTGCTTACCAAAGCCCTGATTTAGGAAAGGACTTAAGAACAAACTTGACAGGAAGTGTATGTCAAAATCTTGTGTCTTCCCCCCCCCCTTTAATTACTACTTGAGTAGAAGAGGAACGACATTTCATTAAGGGATGAGATTTTTTTTCCTCTCCTGATTGTGGCCCAAGCTTTTGTTTTACTAGATTATGTCTACTCAACTTATTTACCTTTGTTTTCTGACATGTGGCCCTTTGTAACATAGGTATTCCTTCCCATTATTTCAATGAGAAAATGTTAGATATTACTTTTGTGGCAGTTAAGTCTCTATTTTTTACCCCAGAAAAAAAGACGGTCCACCTAGTATAGCTGCCTGATTTTTTTTTGTTTTGTTTTTCCATATTATTTAACTCAATAATCTTTGCTGTTTGCAAGATACGCAGGGTTCGTATTGCTTTGACCAAGATCAAAATTTGATGATTGGATCTTTATTGTGTATGTATGTATAAATATGTATGTATGTTTCATAACTTCATTTTGTATAAATGAATTTGTGTGAAATATTTGAAATGAGGCTGTGTAAATTACAGATTCTTTAATTTGGGGAGCCTCACATAATTTAAAAAAACCACAAAACAGAAAAACATTTTTGAGATCTAAAAAACATTGTTCAGGGCTTTTATGAAAAAGTTTAAAAAACTGTGTCT